>VZRI01009123.1:545612-572261 GCA_013397515.1 Upupa epops | reverse complement strand
TCTACTCTACTCCATTCTACTCTACTCCATTCTACTCCTACTACTCTGCTTTTTCTACTCCTTCAGCCTTATTAGTAGGTCAGTTCTGGGCAATGTAGGGTGAGATGACGGTGCTCACCTCTGCCAGGAGTACTTTCTGCCCACATCTGTGTGAGCTCCCTAAACTCTTGGTAAACACCACATTGCACATCCCAGCAGCCCAAGGCTGCAGTGGGCAAACATGGATATTTGAGGCCAGTCATCAAATGATGTTTGCAAGTGGGAGATGTAAAACATGTGGCTTTCATTCCTTAGTTATAAATAAAAAAGCCTTCCAAAGCGGGCTGTATCCTTTCTTTCATTGTTCTTGATTTCCGCTGCAAATAACTTGCAACAATAGAAATGAAGGGATGCCAAATCTGTGTGGCTCTTCAAAATAAATTCTTTCCTTGACATGGAGCTCAGCTGAAAAGCCTGACTCTCCTCCCCAGCAGTCTTGCAAGCAACACAGTCTAGTGCTCTCCTCCACTGTGAAGTCATCCTTAGGGTATGTCACTCCTTTTTCATCGTGGGACTGAAAGAAAGGAATCAGAGAGTTTATGTCTCCTTCTTGACTTGCAGAAGCTGCCTTTGCTGTCTCCTCTTGGTGGAGTCCCTTAAGGCCATACGAATAATGATCTCTTCTCTGGTGTTGGCTAATATCTTACTCTCCAGAGCCATCCAATCATTGCTGACTTCCCTCACGGTTCTATCCTCAGATTCCTTGGAGTTTTTTTCTTTCTCACTAACAAGTCTTCATTTTTTCTCCCTTAAGCTCCAGAGTATCCACGCCGGATTTTTACATCTTTTAATTTCCCAGGAGGGATGTGAAGCGTCTACAAGTAAAATGCTTTTCTTGCTCTTATCCAGGAGATTACAGAGGAGAATCGGATAAAAGCAGGGGTTGAATACTTTGCCATTGTCAGCAGCACTGCACTTTGGGTAGAAAATAGCATCATCCTTTTGCAGTAGGGCTTTAAAAACTTTTCCTAGGCATAAAAAAATTAAGTTCTTTGGACATTATTCTCTGCTCACCTGCAATTCCTTTTCATTGAACTGGGGGGAGGAAAGAGAAATAGAGTGACTGGACAGCCCAACTCCCATATAAGAGACACTGTCTGTATCACATACCTGTTTTCCCAACGTTATTCAGCCTTTATCTGGCCGTCCTCGAGCCCATCAGCAGAAGCTGTTGGGATTTGTACAGAGGTTGTTTGTCATCAGTATAGAAAGCTGAAAGATTTCGGTGAGTACTTCAGCATGTGAACTTCTCATGTGCTTCAGCTGGTAACCATCTACCTGTCATGATGAAGAAAATCTGATGCCTAGAAGACTGAGAAAGAACTAGAAGTCAGGATTTTCCTTAACCTGTAGTGGACTTGCTAGGAGTGTGGCACCAGGGAGAGATTTCCAGGCACACCAAGGGTCAGATGTGGCATTGTGAACCCTCTCAGTTCCCTGGCAAATAGGAGCCAAACTCAAGATAGAATTTAAACTTCAAGAAGCCATTGAAATCTGCTTGAAAGGAGTTGAATGGAAAGCAACAACAGCAGCAGTGAGCATGGAGTTCATGTTGTCTGTCCACAGCACTGGCTGCAGGGTGCCAGTTGGGAGAGGGATATGGAAGACATGGCTTGCTTCTCAGCTACATGACAAACAGGCAGCTGTAGCCTACCTTGTGATGGGGCTGGTTTGGTCTGCTGTGCCCTTCAGATACTGCCTGTTAGGAAGAATGGATTCACACTGGCATCCCAGTGAATGAATCCCATTGGGATTGCAGGCAAGATCTTTCCTCCACCGATCTCTGAGGAGATCATTCACTTTCTCTCTATTCACCATGTTCCCAGGACAAGATAGCTGCTGTGCCCAGACCAGTACCACGTGCATCTTCTCTGAAGAAACAGAGAAGTCAAGTGAAGAAGGGGCAGGAAACAGGAAGCTCCAGACCAGTCGTACCAGTTTGCAGAGTTGAAAGACTTCACCAATTGCCATAGCAGCTTCCCAAGCCCTCAGGTAAGAAACCCACTCAGATTCAAACCGCATCATGACCACAGTAATTATTTTTGAGATGTTGCAGTGAGCAGCCTTCCATAACCATTGAACTGTGTTCACAATTAGGAGGGACTGCCTAAAGGACAAAGCTAGCTCTTTCTTTTTCCATACCATTGATTAAGCTCTGATAAAACACATTTTTCCTTGTTTCTCTTGATATACCATTATGCTGTGAGATGAATAAATTACACAGTGGGAAGTAAAAGAGAAGACTGCATACCGATAGCCATGTGCTTGAGTTTTCCATGTTGTTTTTCTTCATGATATTCCCTGCTGTAAATTGGAAGTGTACAGTTACACATCTCTGCTCTCTCAGAGTTTAAAGCAACCCTTCCAGATGCATTTTTCTTGCCAGGTGAAGTTAATCATCATTCTTCCTTTTGGAAATGCTTGGAGAAATGTGGAATTGTGCTAGCAAATGTAGAGGTGGACAACAAGTCTGAGCTGTGCCTGGTTAGTTTAAAGAAGAGGATGCTGAAGGGAGACCTTATCACTCTCTACAACTACCTGAAAGCACATTGCAGAGAGGTGGGTGCTGGTCTATTCTATCACAGATCATCAGCTAAAGAACAAGAGGGAACGACCTCAAGCTGCATCAGGGGAGGGTTAGGTTGGTCATGAGGAAACATTTTTTCCACTGACCAAGTGGTCAGGTGTTGGAACAGGCTGCCAGAGTTGAGTCCCCATCCCTGGAGGTGTTAAAGATCATTTAGATGTGGTGCTCAGAGATCTGGTCTGGTGGTAACCTTGGTAGAGTAGGGTTCTTGGTCTGACTGGATGATCTCAGGGGTCTTTTCCAACCTGACTGAGTCTATGATTCTGTTGAAGTCCATATGCATGACTTGTTGCTGGAAAAAATTGAGCTAACCTTAGAATTTAACTGCCAGCCCTTTGAATTACTTTTTCACTCTTTCCTCTTGTTTACATTACTGACTTCACTTTGCACCTCCTAATGACCAGTTTGCTAGGGGATGAACTGGCTAATAGTGGAAACCAGCTCAATGCATCTGCTGGTAACAGGCCAGACTGGTTGCATTGCTGGTAGGATGTTGTACATACTCCTCACGAGTCATGGGGCAGCCAGGCCACCTTCACTGGTGGGTCCCTGCCACTCTGTCACCACAGCTGAGCTTTGCCGTTTGTCTCAGTCAGAAAGGGAATTAAAAGCTAGACCAGCTCCAAAAAGCCAAACAAAGGACAGTGTTATTTGAGAAACTAGTACAGGACCTGGTTTTAGGCTCCCTGGCAATTTCACTTCTGCTTGTGATAGGTGGGGGGAGAAGAATCAGATTCAGCTTCTCCATCTAATGTGCACGGCAACATCTGGCTACCCTGGTCCAATTTGTGCTGGTGTCTTCAGCACTGAAGTGGGAATAATGATTGCAAGAGTATGGCAAGGCTTCAGTCGCTCATGTTTGCAAATGGCTTTGATTACTTCTCATGGAAAATAAAGTCAAATACTCTCAGCAGTCTAAACATGTACTCAGTTTATAGCCTGATTAATAAGCGGATATTAATAAGCGAGCATGCTAGAGGCGAAAGTGCCTTACTGATAACCAGGGCTCCCCTCCAAAACCCTTTAGTGAGCATAGTTAATTGCATAGAAAACTAAATTTTGCAAAATCAGGTTTGGGGATTACAAGAGAAAACCGTCAGTCGTGTCTCTGAGGACTGCTTTACTCTGGGAAACCTGACTTGGAGGATTTCAAGAGCTTCACTTTTTGCTTAGCTTGACTGGTGCATGGTAATTTTATTTATGTTTATTTATTTTGATGTATTTTTATTTATTTTATTTATTTTTGTGGGTTTTTTATGTATTTGTAGGTATTTTATTTATTTTTATGTATTTTAATTTATTTTATTTATTTTTATGTATTTTATTTATTNTATTTTATTTATTTTTGTGTATTTTTATTTACTTTATTTATTTGTATTTATTTTTATAATTTTAAATTTATTTACATTTATTTATATTTACATATTTTTATGTATTTTTATGTATTTTTATTTTATGTTTAATTATCCAAATTCCCAAACAGTAAGTTTCTTTCAAGCCATGTACCTTTGCCATCATATCACAGTATCCCAGTAATGATGAGGCTGGAAAAGACCTTACAGATCATCCAGTCCAACCCAAACCAACCCAGTAACCCTAACATCTGCCATCTAGCTCTGCCACTCAGCACTTCATCCAGCCTGACCTTGAACACCTCAGTGTGTGCTTTGACCGCCTCTGCTATCATGGTGATACACAATAGGAACACACAAGTTTCGTGGGTCTGAAGTAGAACCACATTTCCTTTCTGCACTCTCTAACAGTCAAACATCACCCATAAAAACACGAAGCAGTGCAATTCCACTTGTTCACTTGAATTTTAACCAAAGGGAAAATGTTTCTCTAATACCTGCTCAACCATAACACGGTTCAATGACCCACTTACGATCGGGTTAACTAGCCTCATGCTTCCTAATCCTTTTCAAGGACAATCTTGCGTAAAAATTAGTGCTGGAAAGCTGGCAGCTTTCTCCTCCTGGGAGGAGGAGCCAGTCTCTGACAGCCACTGTCTGCCAAGGAGGGTTGGACTAGATGCCCTTTAGAAGTCCTTTCCAACCCAGTACATTCTATACTAACATGATAAAAAATAAGCTTTGTATTTTATTTTATTTTTAATTTTATCTCTCTACTGAATGGAATTTTCTTCGTGAGAGTGAGCAGCAGTTTTACTGAGTTTCTCGTTACGAAACAGATCTATTTGAAATGATCTTTTTTCAATCATGCTGCATGAAATGACAGCAGCATTTCCATACGGTACCAGCTGTTTGGTATCGATCGATTCTCTGTCAGCAGTTCTGTTGTGTAAGCGTGCAGTAATTTTGAAGGAGAGGCTCAAAACTGTTGTGAGAGAAAATGTGGTCAAAACCCAACAACTTCATCTAAGTCCTGTAAAGAAGATGGATGGACAGTTGATCTCATTGCTGTGAATGAGCGTCTGCAGGACTGACCGTCATACATCTCAGCCCCCATCTAGAAGGGTGGAAGCATGTCTTTCGCTGCAATTCATGTTTTTTAGATTTTATTTATATCCTTTGGCATTAAATTATGAGAAAGAAGGAATGCATAGAATCCTTAGGGATCGGAAGGGACCTCGAAAGATCATCCAATCCAATTTCCCTACCATAGCAGTATCACCCAGACCAAGTCGCACAGGAACACATCCAGATGGGTCTGGAACGTCGCCAGAGAAGGAGACTCCACAACCCCCCTGGGCAGCCTGTTCCAGTGCTCCGGTACCCTCACTGGGAAGAAGGTCCTGCTGATATTGTTAGGGAACCTCCTCTGTTCCAGCTTGCACCTGTTGCCCCTTGTCCTATCCCCAGATGACCTTGAGAAGAGCCTGGCTCCATCCTCCTGACACTCATCCCTCACATATTTATAGACATGAATGAGGTCCCCCCTCAGCCTTCTCTTCTCCAAGCTCTAGAGAACCAGCTCCCTCAGCCTTTCCTCATCATGAAGGTGCTCTGCTTCCTTCATCATCTTCAAAATGAACTTCCTCAGAAGCTGACTTTAGAATTGTAGCTGCGAGTAAACCTTTCAGATCATTCCAAAGGAATTAGCAAAGTATATTCAGAAAGTGAGATGATTTTAGAAGTCAATATTCAACTACAATCCAAAATGAATGACAGTGTGTCTACACAAGCTGTGTCAGGATGCAGTCTCTAGCTATAACATCAGCACGGGAGTAAATCATAGAACTCAGAGTAAGGTTTATATGGCCAAAGTCTCTATATAGTGTGGGGGATGAACAAGAACTTCCCAGGCTGGGTTCTCTTGTTCTCTCAGCTGTTTTCTATCTCTGTGCTAGAATGTGTTCATAACCCCCCTACCTTACACCCCAGAGTCATACCCCACATGGCTTTATTTGTCTAAATGCACCTACAGTACAAATCTATACTCAGGAAATGCCTAGGTCTTTTCCTGGGAGCTGCTGCATCTCTCCCGCTTCTCATGTAGTCATCACGAGTAGGAAAAAGTTTCCAGCTCTCAGTGCTCATCCTTCACATTAGGAGAGATCAATCTTCAGCCTTTGGGGAAGGTACTATCATGCCAAGTGTCCCTTGAAGCATAAACACCAGGGGGGATGAGATGTAATTCCAGGTGCTGGTTTTCTTAGGGATGGAATACATCATTGTGTGGCCAACGTCGGCCATGGCAAATGGGCATGAGCAACCATGTGTAGGGTGTCCAGCCTAACCCAGTCATTTGTGTCATATAAATCTTCCTCTTTATTTCATGTCTCTATGCCAGCAGCAAATTTGTGATACTGCAGACATCAGTGAGCTTTTTAAACTATAGAATCATAGAACCTATTGGGTTGGAAGGGGCCTCCAAAGGACATCTAGTCCAAGTCTCCTGCAACAAGTACAGACATCACTCACCAGACCAGACTGCCCAGAGCCCCATCCAGCCTGACCTTGAATGGCTCCAGCATGGGGCCTCCACCACCTCTCTAGGCAACCTGTTCAGGGATCCCCCACCCTCAGATGAAAGAGCTTTTTCCTTATGTCTGACCTAAGTCTCCCCTTTTTGCAGCTTCAAACCATGACCCCTTGTCCTATCTTTACATGGCACAGAACAGTTCCAGGGAGCCTGGAAATCAAAGGTGTGCAGCAAACTAACTCTGCAGCATTTCTCCACGCTTGTATTTAAAAGCCACCTCCTGAGATCACCCTGTGGAGAGAAATCCAGACTCTGGGCTGCATCTGATTCTCATTTGAAGGTTATTCTTCCAAATGCAATCCCCAGCAATGAGGTAACGGAGAGATTGTTGTTCCTCTGTGGGAGGCTTCACAAGTTATTGTTTTGGAGTACATGAAAGTCTTCTCCTGAAAATCAACATATCGGCACTGTGGGGTTTGTATTTCTGATGAGTGCTAAACGGCCCCAGTCAGAAGCCCAGAAACACCTGAAAAACCATTCAAAGGCTTCTCATTTCCTTGCTCTCACCTCCCAGTTGCACCAGTACAGAAGTGGTACCATTTCTTGAATTAAAACATACCGCTGCTCTTACAACTCCAGCTTTCCATGGCTTTCTCTGAAGCCCTTCCACAGGAGAACCAGAAAATTCTCCCAAAGCTCATTTTATATTTTAACACTGGTTTTACCATTTCAGTCTTAGAATCATAGAATGGTCTGGGTTGGAAGGGGCACTCCAGATCATCTAGTTCTAACCCCGCTGTGTTGCTGTGGTCTGAGCACATTGCCTGAATTCTTTTAAAACTTCCTTTTTAAACCTATTCTAGTAAATTAATCAGCAGAGATTCACCTGATTAGCTCTTAGTGCCATCGTTAGGATACCGTTACAGCCTTAGCAGTGCTGAGCTCTGAGCCAACGTCTTCTCCAGGATCCTATTGCTTCTACAGGCACACACACCACCAAGAGAATGATTCAGAGCAGGGCCCTCGGCTACTGATGGTCAGAAACAGGGATGAGATTCTCCTCCCCTGGTTATGGTGACTCTACAAACAGTCTGCTGAGAACTGGTTTTGTTAATCCAATGCTGAATGTCTGCTTTTTTCCATACAATTAACAGTATTTCCTAAAAGCTGACTTACAGACAGCCAGCTGGCAGCATCAGCATCTGTAAAGTGCTTATATATAATATATATTCACACATATATATATAAATATATATATATATTATTATATGATAT
This sequence comes from Upupa epops, assembly GCA_013397515.1. NCBI lineage: Eukaryota > Metazoa > Chordata > Aves > Bucerotiformes > Upupidae > Upupa > Upupa epops. Next base: position 564,475 of record VZRI01009123.1, on the reverse strand, counting down.
ATATATTATATATTTATATTACATATGCTTATAGCTCTCTGTTAAGAAGGCAGATTCCCAGGGAAGATTGCAACACAAGAGGAATGCTGATGACAATATTTCCTGATGGAATTTGATTTCTCAGGTCACCGTAATCTTCTGTTATTTATTAAAAGAAAACCAGTGTAGTTCGATACCATTTGCATATGCACTCAGCCGTCCTTCCTCCTAGCATAGGGAAGTATTTCCACACAGCTCTCCCCTTTATTAAGGGGCAACATCTGCTACGTAGTCATCCAGACTCACTAAGCTGTCTCAGGGAATGACAGTGCTGACAGCCACTGCTGAGCATTAGGGTAAGAAGCAAAGCTGGCTCAGGATGAAGAGGTTGTGATATGTGAGTGGGTGTCACAGGACTCAAGCTAGGGAACATCTGGGCCTGGATTAAAAGAGCATTATAATTACTCAGCACAATTTAAATGAAGCGTTAAAAGCCAGGAAATAGCTGGATTGTACTGAAATAAAAATTGCTTTGTGGAAGGATTATGCTTTATACAACCAGCCATAGAATCAGAGCATCATTCAAGCTGGAAAAGATCCTTGAGATTGTTCAGGGGTTCACAGGTTTGTTAGTTGGGGGGGACCCCAGGGAGCATCGAGTCCAACCTCTTCAAGCAGGATATTGTTGAAATGAGCTGCCCAGAACCCTATCAAGCTCAGCCTTAACACTGGCTCCGGTTAAGCAGTGCCCCACTTCCCTTGGAAGATCCTTCCACTGTCTGACAGCTCTCAGTGTGAACATCTTTCCTCTTGAATCCAGTGGGAATCTCTCCTGGAGCAACTTGTAACCATCACCAAGTCCAACCAATACCTCTATCAAATTCACCTGGTCTTCACAAGGCTGCTTGCTTATCAGAGGAGTTTGTTAGGCAGGGCTGTGCTGCTTGTTAGTAGTGTTAAGTAGCTTAGGTGCCCGTTGAGATATGGGCAGAGGAGCTAACCTGCTCCTTGAGAAGCAAGGTTAGTGTCTGCAGTGTATGCACACCCTTGTCTTGACTTTCAGAGGTGGCTGATGTTCAAAACCTGCTCTGCAAAGCCTGCAGTCAGCTTCAGCACAGAAAACAATTCCCTGTCACTCTACAGTGAAAAGCCAGCCTCTGGTTTAAACTCACCTGCATCAAATTGTCTCTGATGGATAAAGGGGGTATTTTCCACAGGCAGCGTACGGACCACAAGTCAGCAGATGAATTTTAAGGCAAGCGAATGCTACGTTAGCTCAAGTAATTTTGCAGTTATTAACAGAGGGGGCTATAGCTGGGTAACAGAATGAACCTCCTGGCTTGTTACCCATCAGAACAGGAATATTTCATAATCTTCACACTATTTTCAGCAGATGTGCAGTGTTGCTGAGTCAGATCTTAAAAAAGTAATTAATAAGGTTAACTAAACAGTTTAGAACCTGGTGTTGAGAGAGTAACACTATTTGTCACAGTGGAGGCTCAGAGAACTGTGATAGTTGATAGGGGAGCTTTGCCCCAGGGGCTTCTTGAGCATCTCTGTAACAAACAGCGTGCCCAGTGGCAAAGCTTTTAGGGAATAAAAGACTATGTTAGACAGATTATGTTCTCCAAGTGTTTGGCTCATTGCAAGCACAGGATCGCTGTGAATAATAGCCAGAGGTCAGATTAATTCCTTCTTTCATGGAGTGTGCGGCTCAGGAAGTTCAGCAGGAGGGAACTCAACGCTGCTACAGATAGACCTCACCAAATAAAACTTAGAGTAAGCAAGGACTTGGTTCTTCTTCAGTGCAGTAAAACACAGGTTATCAATCAGATAACACTACCATGCATCTGCCCCTTAGTGTCACCTTTAGCTGCTTCTCCTGAATATATCAGCTCAGTACTGTCAGATGAGAACTGCTGGGCTGTAGATCGAGGGGAGAATAAAGCAGACACTCAGAAAAGCCACGTTTGTGCCAAATTATAGTTTCTCCTAATTTCTTCACTTTGCATCTCCTCAAAAAAAGAAGCCAACCTCAGTATTTGAGGTTATTCTAAAGAACTCTCAGTTGAGTGGAATCGTTACGGTCTGAGGTAGTCAAGAAGCAGGGTTGGGTATAGGGAGCGGTATCCCCAGCGCAGGGCTGAGCACAGATAAAGGATTGACGTAAGTCCTGAGATGAATGAAACCGTGCAGAGCTTTCTGAATTAAAATAAATAAATAAATAAATAGGAAATTGGGTCAATGGAAAAAAAAAAAGGTTGCCCAGACTGAAAGAAGAGATAAACACAGGGAATTAGGTAGGCAGGCTGGGCAGGCTTTGCATCTGTGACGCCACCATGTGCAACAATCCTTGCAGCTGCTGTTACTGCAAATGAACTATCAGTGTTTCAAACACCATGAGCAAACTGAGGAAGAGAGTTTCCCAAAGAACTCGACTCAGTGACAACTTGTACTGATTTTGTTGTTGGCTGTATTGTTTGATGAGCCCGTTTGCAGTTTTACAATCATGGAATCATTAGGGATTGGAAGGGACCTCGAAAGATCATCCAGTCCAATCCCCCTGCCACAGCAGGATCACCTAGACCAAGTGGCACAGAACATATCCAGGTGGGTCAGGAACGTCTCCAGAGAAGGAGACCCCACAACCCCCCTGGGCAGCCTGTTCCAGTGCTCCGCTACCCTTCCTGGGAAGAAGTTCCTGCTGATATTGATATGGAACCTCCTCTTTTCCAGCTGGCACCTATGGTCCTAGCACCAGATGCCCTTGAGAAGAGCCTGGCTCCATCCTCCTGACACCCACCCCTCACATCTTTATAGACATGAATGAGGTTCCCCCTCAGTCTCCTCTTCTCCAAGCTCAAGAGACTCAGCTGCCCCAACCTTTCCTTTATCATCTTTGTTTCTCTACACTGGACACCCTTCAGCAGCTCTGTGTCCTTCTGGAACTAAGGAAGGGGAGGGGGAGAAGAACCCCCATTGATCAGCTAACCACCCCCACTTCTGACCCCCTCAGGATGCTGTTGGCCCTCTTGGCCACAAGAGCACATTGCTGGCTCAGAGTCATCCTGCTGGCCACTAGGACCCCCAGATTCCTTTCTCCTCTTCTGCTCTCCACCAGGTCAGTCCCCACCCTACCCTGGTGCTGGGGTTGTTCTTGCCCAGATGCCAGACTCTCCCCTGACCCTTGTTGTCCCTCATTCCATTTCTCTCTGCCCAGCTTGTTAGTCTGTCCAGGTCTCACTGAAATGAACGTCTCCCCTGCACTTAGGAGTTCAGCAAGCGCCTGAAGGATGAAAGCCTGGCACCTGCAACCTGGCACTGCACTACCAAGCAGGTATTGAGAGGTGGTGGCATGGAAAGTATGTCTGGGCTCGGGATCTCACTCAGGGAGGGAGCTGAGCTCTTCTAGAGCTGACCATCAGATTCAAGGATGAGTCAAAGAGCAGCACCTGAGTGCTCTTTTTAGCTCATTCCAACCTTAAGTGCACACAGCAACGGTCTGTATGTTGTTAAAGGTAGAGGTTGTGTGTACAGCTTGTGTTAGCAAATCTGATTCATGTATCTGGCTGGCAAAAACACGATCTGGCTAATATGAATGTACTGACACAGAGACATCCCTTTGAACGCCTTCCAGAAGCAGTTAAGGAACTGACGTGATCTGTTTCAGCGGCATTACCTTACACGTGTTAAGTTTTGCCAAACAAGTGTAATAGAAGGGTTATTTTAATGAACAGCAACTGCTTCTGAGGAAAATAATACTTGGTCTTAATCTAAAGCAGGTAGGGGAAGGTCTGAGAGCCTAGTGACAGGCCCTTTTAAAGATGAAGAGTAGCTGCCAAAGGCATACTTTCCAGATGGTGGTACTGTGTGCTCCAAGGGTACCATATTGCTTAATTGTTCCTCTCTTTGCTGTGGCTTTTCTACATACACAGTGCTATATTGCTGCTTGAAGGCTTCAGGAACACCTGTTGAGCCTGGAAAAAAGAAGGGTCCAGGGGGGCTTGATAACATCCTTCTTGTATATGAAAGAGCTACAGGAAAACTGGAGAGTGGCTTTTCACAAGGAACTCTAGTGAGAGGACAAAGAGGATGGTTTCAAGCTAAAAGAGGATAGGTTGAGACTGCATCTTAGGAAGAAATGCTTCCCTGTGATGTTCATGAGGCACTGAAAGAGGTTGCCCAGAGAGGTTGTGGTTGCTTCATCCCTGAAAGTCTTCAAAACCAGTTTGGATGCCGCTTGGGCAACCTGGTGTAGTGAGAGGCATCCCTGCCCATGGCATAGGGGTTGGAACTAGATGATCTCTAAGGTCCCTTCCAGCCTGAACTATTCTGTGACTCTGTCATTTGTTGAAAGCAGAAACACACCTCACAGGAGCACCCTGGTTGTTGTATGGAAAAGGGAGAATGAAACACTCACTGGTAAACATTCCTGAAGCAGAAGCAGCTCTTCCCCAGCTGTCATCTTCCTCAGACAGATATTTCTACATTTTGAATATCCAGTGGTACCAATTAAATGCTCACTATTTACTAATTAATGAGGCATCCTGTGAGGATTGATGCTGCAAGGCTCCTGGGGCACTAAAGCAGCTCTTTTGGACACTCTGGTTCTTCCAAGATTTTTCTTTCAAAAAGGACTTTCGGGTTAGTGCTGAGATGGGTTTAGTTTGGGTTGGTTCTGTAGTTCAATATCCAGCCATAAATAAATGAAAATCTTTTAAGTGGATAACAGTTGGATAGACATTTGCAGGAGTGAGGAAAAGGCAAGGGGAAATCTAAATGTCACCTTCACATGTAATGGGTGAGTGTTCCAGTCTGCAGCCGAGCGCTCGTGCCTCATGTGTGCATCCACAGGAGCATCCAGCTGCCACGTGACTGGGGAGGATGGTGAGCAGAGTTTCCTCTGTGCCTTCACGTGTGCCTGCAAAGGGAACTTCTACAGCTGTTATATAGTCACAGAATCATTCAGGTTGGAAAAGACCCTTGAGATCATCCAGTCCAACCCTACTCTCCCAAGGTCACCACTAGCCCAGATCTCTAAGCACCACATCTAAATGATCTCTAAACACCTCCAGGGATGAGGACTCAACCCCCTCCCTGGGCAGCCTGTTCCAAGTGGCTTTCTTTTATGAAATGCTCCTAAGATTTAGCAGCATTGACATTGAAAACCAGCTCCTGTTCTTTCCCTTCTTGTAGGTAGGTGGGAGTTTTGAAGCAGGTAAGTTTTCGCAGAGTGCAGCTTGTGGGGCTTTTTAAACAGCAGTTTCTTAATCAGGTCCAGAGTGTCCTTATCTCTGAAGAGGTCCAGAGTCCTGGAAAGTCCACAATGCTTTGGAAGCTTGACATTTCCTTATTTGCATCAAAGGAAGGTAGGAATAATCTGAAGGCTCTCACACAGAAAATATCCTATGCATACACATTTGTTTGACTGCTTGTTGTCACCAGATGCCTTTGCCTTCAGCAGTGTCCTCTGAGGATTGTTGGAGTTAGCAAGTTGTAGAGGAAGGAGCTGGTTATACTTCACAGTCTAGACACGTAAGGCTTTGAATTTCAAGATCAAGTCTTTAGAAGCAAACTTTATAGAAACTGAATCTTTATTTTAAAAGAAATCATCCCGGAAGAAATGCCAGAGGGATTTCAGATGAAGTTAAAAATCCATTTGCAATCATGATCAGAAGTTTTCTTTAATGTGGGGTTTAATGTTCCTTTTGGCACCACCAACCAACCTATCAGCCTAGAAAAATTACTCTGGGAACTCATGGCAAGAACTTTGTAAAGGGACTCATTGAGGACATCCTACAGACAGACAGTAGGTTGTCGTGCCTGCCGGCCGACAGGACTTGGCCACGCTTGCTCGGTGTGACACGTTCACAGTGGTGAGTGAGTGAGCTCTTCATTTCACTGGGAGCAGATCAGGACTCCTGCAGCCACTTCAGGTCTTCTCTAAATGGAGACAAACCTTGTGCTTGCCAAAGGGGAAGGGATGGGGCTGAGGTGAAGGTGTAGAAGGGGAATTTTACTTGAGAGGTGAGGAGGGACAAACATAAAGAAGTAGACTTTACATGTGTTGCTGCATGGCAATGGGGTGGGAGAGGAGGTAGCAGATTATGACCCTCTTTACAGTAGTATCAAAGGAAAACTCAGTTTTCCTGGTCCTTGTATAAAGAAACAAGAATACAACTTCTTGTCCTAACATGGCATGCGTGGGACAGGTCCTTAGGCCTACGGATAGTCCTGAGGCTCACCCATGATACCCTGCCTGCATCTTGCATTCATGATTAGTAAATACCACACTTAAGGGACTTTCTTTGTCAAGCCCTTTCCACCCTTTGAGTACAGCAAACAAACTACTTGGTGGTAGCTGTACAAGTGCACTCTGTACTCTGGTGGCTGGAAACGGCGCTGAACCCACTCCACTATTTGGCTCATGATATTAAAACGTTAGGTAAATAGATTAGTCATTATTACCATAAGGTTGGTGCTTACTTAGTGACGTAGCAGCAAAAGGTTCCTGACTATCATTCCAACAACTCTGAGAGCTGTCCTAGAGACTCATTCAACGCAGACACCGTTTGCTGTATAAGGTTATTGGCATGCAGACAGCGTGCACACCGACTGGGAAAAAATGAAGAGGTGTCAAGAAAGCTTTGGTTGTATTAACTCTAAGGACGTCCTTGCTGCCCTGGGTTTTTGGTTTCAATGCAATATTTGAAAGGGCTTTGTAGCTTTCAAAATTGTATTTTAAGAAGAGGAAAAGTACAGCACGCTGAGAATCTGTGGCTGTGCTTTGAAAGGAGACTGCCGAAAATGCATTTTGTCTGTGTGTTTTTGTCAGTAGTTGATCCTGTTGATCAAGTCAGAGATGAGATTAACCTATTAATGCAGTTAGTGTGCTAATGGGCATAAACAAAGGGCTCAAAAACCACTTAGAGAGTCTCAGGCAAGAAACAGAGACTTGCTCAAGGTAGGGATGAAAACAAGACCCGTTGCATTCACTCAATGACATGCAGAGATTGATCACTTGTTCTTACATAACTGGGCCAGGTTTCTGTTGCCACTCCTTCAGGAGAGACAAAGCCATTCTTTTCCTTGTGGAAACGTGGTGTTCATCTTCCAATCTGTGCATCCATCCTTCAGTGCCAACAGTTTCTTTAAAGTTCCTTGTGCCCTGTCCTTCCAAGCCAGCCCTCTATTCCCGTGCACCAATTTCCGTGGGCCTCAGGTGGGATTTGCATTTGCATTTCAGCAAATGATGCATTGCAGATGAAACCTTTCCTCGGCTGATCTCTGAGATGCCAAACATCCACTCTCTATTCAGCACATTCCAAAGGGCAGGATGGCAGCTATGGCCAGCTCCAGTGACATGTGCTTCTTCTACCAAGCAAGATCAGAAAAGAGTGTCTCCCAAGAAGAAACAGGATTTGGGAAATGGGAAGCTCCAAAGTAGTTGAATGAGTTCTCAGAGGCACTAATTCCAGGCTGCTTATCACAAGCTGCACTCACCAACCCCTCAGGCTAAGGCCTGAGAAATTCAAACTACACAAGTTTTGAAGACAAAATCCAAGGAATTTGAATTTTATTCTTGAATCCTGAAGATAATCAGAAAAAGCCTTCTGCATGCACTGGCAGGGGGATTGGACTGGATGATCTTTCGAGGTCCCTTCCAATCCCTAACAGTCTGTGATTCTGACTGATTTATTAACCAATGTGGCCAAATACCAAGAATTTGGGCATGTTTTCATTTTGCTTAACCTGGTGAAGATTATAGATGTAATGAAGAGCACAGTCCATTGCACCTAGTCCTAACATGAAGCAGGTTATTCACCCCTGCATCTTAAGGTAAAGTTTTCTTTCTCTGATTAAAATTAGAAAGGCCCTCTTCACTAATGTCCAGAAATAGAACATGTGGGAGATGACCACTCAGGAGACTGAGCTGCTCTGTCTTGTGCTCATTGTTTTAGCATCCATCAACACCACAATGAATCTGGTACTGTTTTATTTGATTCAGATTTAGGGACCGTGCTTCAGAGACAGAGCTGCAGACTTCTGAATAGCACTCTACAAAGATAAAATATCCTGTATTGAAAGGAGTCGTTTATTTTTACACGGACAGCATGGAAGCTTTGTGCAATAAGAGGAGAAATAGTTCTCTGAAAGGTCTTTTTATTTGCTGCTGCTTCTCAGTTGTTTATGTATACTCATTTATACCACATTCAGATTAGAAAAGAGCTTTGGGACAATGAGTTCTTCTGCTTCAGGCCCTTCTGAAGCTACTGCTGCTCTACTTAGATTCTTCCAAATGATGCCAGAAGAACAGAAAAATTTGGAAGCCTTCCTGAGCTGTCTCCACTAATACAGCTTACAGTTAGAATTCCGTGCCCTGTTTCTAATAACCAGGACATGGTTCATCCAATTAAATGCTTCCCCTTTGAATACTAAGGTAATTATTGCAGCTTCCAGTTCTTGAGAAACCTCAAGAGAACGGCTTCTCTTGAGCTCTCTGTTGCATCTTCACTCCTCCCGAGCCAGGAATTGTCTGGATCTGAGGGGAAAAGATAGTTTCCGCTTGTTTTGTCCAATTTATTAGGAGCATTGTCTCCCTAGAGGGGATCTTTGCTCAAATTAACCAGGGATTTATGAATCCCCCAAAGGATAATTTAAGGTTGTATCATGCTGCTGTGAATTATGATTCTGGCTGAGAATGTTCCTCTAAGTTTTACACTTGCTATTCTTATCAAAATATAGAACAACCAAATAATTCATCATCCTTCTGCAAAAGATCTACCCCAGAAACTGCCTGCAGGTTGTGTAAAGAAAAATTAAACCCTGAATTGATTCAGATGATTTTATAGCAAAATCTGGATTAAAAGGGCAAGCGCTAAGTAAAAATCTGAGGGTGTCCAGTGTAGAGCAGTGAAGATGATGAAGGAAGTAGAGCACCTCCCTGATGAGGAAAGGCTGAGGGAGCTGGGTCTCTTGAGCTCGGAGAAGAGGAGGCTGAGGGGGGACCTCATTAATGTCTATAAAGATGTGAGGGGTGGGTGTCAGGAGGATGGAGCCAGGCTCTTCTCAAGGTCATCTGGGGATAGGACAAGGGGCACTGGGTGCAAGCTGAGACAGAGGAGGTTCCCTATCAATATGAGCAGGACCTTCTTCCCAGGAAGGGTAGCGGAGCACTGGAACAGGCTGCCCAGGGGGGTTGTGGAGTCTCCTTCTCTGGAGATATTCCAGACCTGCCTGGATATGGTTCCTACCATACAGAGGAATGCTGTTTGGTTAGCTGAGACCTGAACTCTGATACAACACATGGTGTAGGAAGGCGCCAGTAAAATCCTGGTTACGTGTAATAAAAATCCGCATGAGAAGCATGAGAATTTTGTGTTCACGTGCTCTGATTTTCTTTGCTTCCATCCACTAGCCTGATCCCTTCTTAAAAGTGAGATCGAAAGGAAAGCAAAGGAAGCTCAAACTGTGGAAGAAGCACAAGTACTCTGCCTCACGGTATGCTTTGCCTCCCCTCTCTGAAGGGCATCCATTCTTGACCTGAGATTTTTAGTAGCCTCCTAAAACCCTTCTGCTTATTGCTGCTCAGCATCTAACGACTCCGGCTAGCTGGAACTCTTCTGTTAATATCTCTCCCACGTGTTTCCTGACTGTTTTTCCAAAGCAGCTTAGCTGTATGTGATGAGCTCTCCTTTCCTAATGCCAGTGACCGGGAGTGTACGCCCGGGGATAACTGCAAAGCCATGCTACTGTGTACAGTCACATCATCTGTGCCCATTCCCTCTGTATCCTTGAGAATGACTGATGCACAAAGGTGACCAGGGTCACTGTGTGACCTGTCAAAGAGAAGCTGGGGGGGAGGGAACAGCCTACCATTCCTTTTAAAAAGCTTCTTGCTTTTAGATAGTGACTTTGTCCAAGGGGATGGTCAGACTGGACATTTTTACAGAGCTGAATGATAGAATCATAGAATCCTTAGGGATCGGAAGGGACCTCGAAAGATCATCCAGTCCAATCCCCCTGCCACAGCAGGATCACCCAGACCAAGTTGCACAGGAACGCATTAGATTCCAGTTTGAACCACGAGTAGGTGAACCCCTGTTATCTCCAACTTAGCAACTGTGTCTAATCTTGAAAACTGATTTGGGTTCCTGGATCCCTGACACAGTGTACAAGAGACTCTGAAGTCCCTGCTGTATTAACAGCTGCTGTTCTCTGTGAATCAGAGGCTAAAGTTAGTGGAGTGATGCCTGTCTGCCCTCCTAACACACCTCAGTTTGCCCTTCAGGTGGGATTTAGTCTCTGTCTCAGGCGTTCAGAGACAGGTCAGGGATTTGTCTTCTGTGTCTACAAAGCTCTGGGGAAGAGCTTGTAGGCAGAGCTGTAACCACATAATTCTGCCTAGAGCTGAGACAGCAAACAGCCAAGTCACATCCATGCAGCCACTTTGGGGTGTGACATGCAAGTACTTCTGCCCTTTAAAATGAAGACATTTTCCTTTCTGACTTGCTCACAACTGTCTTTGCTCAAAGCTTTCAAAACTACGAGTTTAACCTCTCACTAGAGCTTTAGGAGAGGAGGAAAAATATTACCCATGAAGATAAAGCCTGTTATGAGTAGAGTCACAGCTTGGAGCTTTGGACCACAGTACTGGCTATTTATGAAGAGAGAAGTAGACAAGGGGGTACCTGATCTTTCCTTTAGCTTATCTCTCGCTCTCCCACACATCAAATATTGCGTTTGAGCTTGTTCATCCTGGCAGGAGAAGAAGAAAGAGGGCCGGGGAGGAATTTATCATCCTTTTGAAAAACTCCATTTCCTGATCATGAAGGCAGGGGGCAAATACCACAAGGGAAGAAGACATTTTCCTGCACGACTCAGGCACCGTGACAGATTTCTTCCAGAAGCCTGGAAAATGAAAGTTAAAAGGCCGTTTGGTTCAGAGTCAACAACTCACTGAAAATTGAGGTGAAGAGAAAGGTTTGGCAGGGGAAGCTGAAGTGGTTGGGTGTTCGACGCTCCTCTCTGTAACTTCTGTAACTTTTGTACAGATAAATCAGTATCAGACTCTGATAAGCTGATAATCGACCTAATAATAGTTTTCCAGGATTAGCAATCTTTTGCAATTCTCTCTTGGAATTTGTCAAATACTCCCTGCTCCTCCACTAGTGGATTTATTCCCCCTTGATGGATGGTGTGCTGAAAGAGTTGCTGCGTTAGGCACGTTCTCTGAGCGTGAAAGAAAGTCAAATGGGCAACTCTCTGTAAGCTGGATGCTGTGCAAGACGTGAGGTAGCTGCTGGCTGCAGGAACCTTCCTTGCTATGGAAGTCATTGAATCCTTAAGGATTAGAAGGGACCTCGAAAGATCATCCAGTCCAATCCCCCTGCCACAGCAGCATCACTTAGACCAAGTGGCACAGGAACACATTCAGGTGGGTCTGGAACGTCTCCAGAGAAGGCGACTCCACAACCCCCCTGGGCAGCCTGTGCCAGTGCTCTGCTATGCTCATTGTCCTCAGTGCTTTCTCCTACCTACTCTTAGAAGTTGTCCAACTGGGTTTTGGATTTCTTACCCTGCATAAGCACAGGCTTTGTTCTGCTGCCTGCGGAATGAATTCTGAGCTGTACATGCTATTTTTCACCTCGTTTCACAACTGTGGACTTTAAAAGTGGTTGGTTTGTTTTTATCTTTTAAGCTTTTGCTTGCATTAAACCACTCTGTTGGGTCTCTGCACAGCAAACGTTACTGCATTTGTTAGTTCCAAGTGAACACATCTGGGGTCTGATGAAGCCAAGTTCCTTTTGCTGTCACTTCTAAGCTAATATGAGTTAAACTTTGAAAGTGTGTTTTTTTGTTTCCTTGTGGTTTCAAAACAGCCTGAAAGATCTGACTGTAGATGTAAGAGTGCAGCTAACCTGTTTGGGAAAGAGACATGGGGAGAGAGAGTGCCAATGGTCTGGAAAAGCAGCCCTGTGAGGACTGGCTGAGGGAACTGGGGTTGTTTAGTCTAGAGAAGAGGGGGCTGAGAGAAGACTTTGTTACTCTCTGCACCTACCTGAAAGGAGGTTGTAGTGAGGCTGCTGCTAGTCTCTTCTCACTAATTATTAATGATAGAATGACGGGAAATGGCCTCAAGTTGCATCAGGGGAGGATTAGACTGGATCTTAGGAAGGAGTTCTTTCCTGAGAGAGTGTTTGGGCACAGGACCAGGCTGCCCAGGGAGGCAGTGGAGTTGTCATCCCTGGAACTGTTTGAAAGGTAACTAGAGCACTTGAGGCCATAGTCTAGGGGTTGGGGAGATGTTGGGATGAGTGCTGGACTTGATGATCCTGGGAGTCCTTTCCAGCCACGAGGATTCTATGATTCTATGAATTTTAAAATGGAGTGGTACAATGTGAAACCTGAGGACAGGCGTCTTTAACCCATATATACCCTGAAGGAACCACTAAACACCCCCTGCCTGGGCACCCTGAGTGACTTTATTGGTAGGTCTTTAGACGGATGTGCCTGACTGCAAGGAGAGGTCATCTGTGTCCTTTGGAGGGGCAGCAGGAAAAAGGAAGGTCTTCAGTCTCCTCTTCTGTTGTCTTTTGTGGTTCTGGGTCGGTCAGCATATTTTAACACCAATAAACTTACACGTTCTACTCTAAACTAAGAAATTAGAAATTCATGCAGTCGTTGCTGAGCTGATTTGGTCACAGTGGTAAGATTTGGGTAAGACTCTGTCAGTGACAATGAATCCCTTGTGTATGACTTAGGGATGCTCACCCCATGTCCTTGGTAGAGCTCTATAGCTTCCTAGTGGTGAGACAGACCAAACAGCCAGAAAGAAGTAGACTTCATGATTCAAAGATGAAGAGAAAATAATTAAAGGTTTAATATATGTATATGCATATGCAAACTAAAATACAACATCAAATACTATAAGAAGAAGGGCAAAATGTGAGACAGCAGAAAGTTATTAGAGAAAAAATAAAAGAAAAATCTATATTTAGGAAAAAGAATGAATGTAAATACTGGAGCAATAAAGGAAATGTTGAAGATTTGGGGGATATATTAGAAGCTGGAAATTTGGAAGAGAACAAAGGAACATTAAATATAGCTCTGGTGTGCCTGTAAAGAGGTAGAAGAGTTCATCTGCACTCTAAGGTCCCTTTGGACCTTTGGTGAAAAGGATGCTGGTAAATGTTTATGGCAAAGCTTTTAGAAGCAGTAGGCATAGTTAACTTCTCCTAATCTAGCATGGAGAAGTTGGCTGAAGGATGACTGGTGTACTTGAAACAGGCACCAGTGTGGTCAATGATTGTTGAGGTGCTTTGTCTGCACTGCTCAGGGCTCTGATTCCCATGTTAGTGCTGTTTCACAACAAAGCAGTGTTAGAGGTGAAAATCAAGGCAAATGAAAAGTACTAAAAGTGGTTGTAAGAGAAGAACCCTCCAAGGATTTCTTTTTTCCCTCCAAGCAAGATACAATCAGATCCAAGACTGACACCAGTGCTTATTTTTAGCAACAGGTCAGGTTCATTACTGAGAAAATGTGGAGTTAACATCGTGACCAGCAGACTGTTAAATTGAGGGGATGAGACAGCTGATGGAGTGATCACCATCATGTGATAAGTAAGGCCATTCAGATGTTTTCAAATGAAAGCCTATAATCCAGAAACAAAGAAGGCTGGGCACAGCTGCAGGACATGGGCTTCAGAGCTGGAGAGGTGCCTGTGCAGACCTTTCAACAGCAGCCCTTCACAGAACACAGCACGTAAGGCAGTGATACGCTGTACAGAGTGACAGGATGACAGTCTGCTCCTTTGTGACGCTGCTGCTGGGCCATGGTATCCAACTGTAGAGACTGTTGTGACACAGAAAGGACGAGAAACTGAAGACACAACAGAAGAGACACATAAAAGGGAAGGATGAAGGATATGCCCTGCAGGTGAAAAGAGAAGAGTGTCTGGAGACGATTCAGTTAGTGTGTCTTCATAGGAAGTGTATTCTAGCTATAGAAAGGCTCAGGAAAGGAAGGCAGCTCAGCCAAGGGTTAGCCAGTTGTCAAGGGTTTATCCTGAGTGGAAAGGAATCAATTAATTCAGTTAACATTTTTCCCAAGGGAATCTAGCGATCGGTCAAGGGAAAAAGTTTGAAACTGAAGGAGAAGAGGTTTAGACTAGATCTCAGGAAGAAGTTCTCCAGTCCAAGGGTGAAGAGACTCTGGAATCTATTGCCTAGAGAGTTGCCTCCACCCTGGAGGTGTTCAAGGCCAGGTTGGATGAGGGCTTGAGCAACCCAGTCTAGTTGAGAGGTGTTGCTGCCCATGGCAGTGGGGTTGGAGCAGATGTTCTCTAAGGTCCTTCCAACCTGAGCCAGTCTATAATTCCATGATAATCTCATCTGTGTCTAAACCTTGTGATGTGCTTATCATTCTCAAGGACTGACAGAAGGGGATGAAGATCTGGGCTCCCCCTCAGTGAAGCCACATGTGTATCACATGCACATGAATACATCCAAGGTCTTAGGTGCAGTAGAGATGCAAGGTGTGTCTGCAACTGTTCCAAAGCACTCCAAGCAGACATACAGGCAACTTTCATACAGTGAATTTGGTTATTAACACCACTGTGACCATGCTAGTTGATACTACATATACCTTCTGTAGGCTATGTAGGGTCTAAACCCAGTTTTGCTGTAAAGGTGACAGTGAACTCCATGATTTTAATGGATTTCTAAGTTTTGGTGGTTGCAGCAGTATCATTTTGAGGCTGTGAAGGTTCACCCCCAAGACCAATCTTTGCAAGCAGTGGAGGAAAGCAGAATCCACATCTATGTTTGAGCCCCTTTACAACTGAGCACACTACAGTCTTGCTATCGGGTGCCAAGCGACCTGGAGCATGGTGTAGATAGAGTGCTGCTATCTGGGGACTGAAGTTCTCCAGAGTTATTCAGCACATAACATTAAACTGTCTGCTGGTGGTTTTTGGCATCTAGGTGTGCTTAAGGGCTTGGTCCAGAGACAAGAGACCATTGTTTGCAAAGATAATCAGCCACTGGTCTGCTCAGTGTTGTAACACTTAATTGCCTAATTGCTCTATTTTGTTTGAAAAATGACTTGCAGTTCTGTGTCTGAGACTTGAAAGGAATAGAGCTTCTTAAATCACTAGGTGGTCCGATTTCTCCTTATTTATGCAATTCTCCTTCTAGCTGAAAATGCAGAACTGTCATGGGTGCAAGGACTGGAACATCAGTTTCCCTTTCCCCAGATGAGTCCGGATGAATAGCAATTCCTACTTCTTCCTCTGCTGTTTCTGCCTCAACACATTCTGAATTCTTTGTCTCATTGTGGCAGAGCTTCTGTAGAGAGACAGAAAGGTTTTCCTCTTGGCGTCATGGGAGGTGGGATGCAGTCTGTATGCACAAAAAAGGAGCTAGCCCTTCAAAATCGAACCAAATAATGCAGGATTGAAGAGACACACGATGCTAGACACAGCCCTAGACAGGTAGAAACTTTAGAGAATCATCGTGGGTGGAAAACTTCTTCCCAGCAAGGGTGACAGGGCACTGAAGGGGGCTGCCTGGGGGGTTTGTGGAGTCTCCTCTGGAGATGTTTGAAACCCACCTGGACTAGTCTGGGTGATCCTGCTGTGGGCAGTGCTTTTAGACTGGGTGACCTTTCAAGGTCCCTTCCAATGCTCTGTTCTGTGACTTGGTCTGGGTGATCCTGCTGTGGCAGAGGGATTGGACTGGATGATCTTTCGAGGTCCCTTCCAATCCCTGATGATTCTATGATTCTAAGTCCAACCATCCGTCCTACAACCCCTAACCACTAAACCATCTCCCAAAACACCAAGTGTGCCTGTTTTGTGAACATCTCTAAAAGCTTTCTTGATTTACCTTGCATAAATGTATTCAATTGAATAAAACAGCAACCGGTGTCAGAATATTAATTGACAACAGATGCCCAGAATTTCAGGGAATGGCTGTGAAAAGTAGACAGCTTCCTCTCAAACCAACATACGATTTTAATGTGCCTGAGGTGAGTGAAGAGTATTCAATAAAGCTCCCCAATCTCTTTGCATTTGAGATGTTAGCCTTGAGCTCCTCAGTTTTATATAATTCACGTTGTTGAACAGTGTTGCCATCTGAGAAGTCTCCTCACGCATTTCCCAATGCACTAGCTGGGTACTCAGGTAACTGAAGCATCGTAGCACGTAGCCTTTAATGTAATTCCTTCATCTCCTGTGATTAAGTAGCAAGGAATCTCTGATAGAAACAATTATTAAACCCATTTTTATATGCTCACCTGAAAAATGGTTGAGAGAACACTCTGTGTTGATTCTTTATGTTTTGATAATGTGGCATCTTCTCAGCTCTGCATCTCTGCCACAGGAGCTTTACAATTTTAATTGTTGCTGGGAACACACTCCAAGAATGCTAACATCTCCCCACTTGTACTCTATACTAACTCTGGAAGAAAGCAGTGAGAGCAATCTTAAGTCATCTAACTGCTGGTTACATCACTGGTTATACCTTCTTTGTTTTAGTTAGATCACAACCTCTTCAAGCACACACATTTAATTATTGATATTTTACAGTGATGCAGAGAACACACGGGGAGGTTTAGGACATATTTCAGCTGGTTGGGACCCATACATTAAATACAGCGCAGATCTGCCTCAAACAGCAAGACAGGTGAAGAAAAGGTTTTACTTGACCAAACATGAGTTTGAAATCAAGGTAGAACCACTGCAAGGAAATTCAAGACAGGTGATTTCAATGAGATTGTCTTTTCCCCCTTTGTCTGTGGGTTGCAGTAAGCTGCACTACAGAGACAGGTACTGAGCTTTAAGCACCTAAGTTGTACTACTGAGCTCAGGAAGCTGAAGCTAAACATATTCCCCAAGGTTTTGCCAGTCCATGGAGGAATACCATGGGTTCTCATCACAGGAGTTACACCATCGTCTAGAAGGTGGGTATCTGGGTTCTGAGTTCTGAACAGTTTTATAATCAATGGCACTGTGTTGGCTTAAGCAGCTCCTGTTCTACTCTTCGAGTGATTCTTTTTATTTGGATCTTTCCACCACAGCTGCTGCTTCTTTAGTTGAGCAACATCAAGTTCTCCCTCTGTTTTAATTTATTCCCTCATAGCTCCCCCTGTACTGGGCACTGGTGAGGTCTCATCTAGAGTACTGTGTGCAGTGCTGGGCCACTCACTTCAACAAAGAGATTGTGGTACTGGAGTGGGTCCAGAGGAGAGCAATGAAGCTGGGGAAGGGACTGGAGGTAAAGTCTGATGAAGAGAGGCTGAGGGAGCTGGGATTGTTCAGCCTGAAGAAGAGGAGACTCAGGGGCAATGTTATCACTCTCTGTAACTACCTGAAGGGAAGTTGTAGGCAGGTGGAGTTCAAGTTCTTTCCCCGGCACCTAGGGATGTAGGCAGAGGGCAGGGCCTTAAGTTGCACCAGGGGAGGGTTAGGTTGGATGTTAGGAAGCCCTTCCTCATGGAAAGGGTGATCAGACACTGGACTGGACTTCCCAGGGCAGTGGTGGAGTCCCCATCCCTAGAGGTGTTTAAGGACAGCCTGGCTGTGGCCCTTAGCGCCCTGGTCTGGCTGATGTGGTGATGTTAGGTCATGGACTGGGCTGGATGATCTCAGAGGTCTTTTCCAGCCTCACTAACTCTGTGATTCTGTGAAGTCACACAGAAACTGGGGAAAAGTATTTTAATTGTTTCAGAAACTTAATTGCTGATAAAACTCTCTCTAAGGCTCCTCAGAGACTACTGCTACACCTATGCTACAGAAATATTTGTTACCATAATCCTAAGGTGACAGCTATGCCCTTGCTAACCTGAGGTTCAGTTTGACCTCTTCACTTTAACAAAGAGAAAACTCTCCTCTCTTTCTTTCTTCTGATTTAAGAATAGCTCAACTTGCACCAAGAGAGATGGGTGGGCTTTAATTCTGGGGGCTCAAGTTTTCAATGGCTTTTCTGCCTTGCATTTCCTTTGTCTAGGCATAGAAGGAGCTCTTACTCTGCCATCTGCAGCTGGGAAAAGCTATTCCTGGAGCAGGACTGTTCTTTGATCTGTTGGTTTTGACCAAATAAAGCAGTGCATGGTCCTACCCCGGGATATAAAGCAAAGCTGATAACAAGTAAGCAAACACATTAATCTGTAATTCTGCAAAGGTAAATACCTTTCTGCACAGGTAAATCAAGTTATTTACTTCTAGGGAAAGGAAAAAGTCCATTGGGACATAACCAGTCAAAAGCTGAGAGTGGCTATAAACCATGGTGTTTTTGAAGACCAAGGGAGATGTCCCTGCCTGTGGCAGGGGGCTTGGAGCTAGATGATCTTTAAGATGCCTTCCAACCCAAACCATTCTATAATTCTATGATCCATCCAAGTTCTCTTCTAGAGGTTGGTCTCTGTTGAGCTTTTTCAAAGGCAAAGCCATCTTTCCCAAGCAGACCTCGTAGGTACAGACAGGTGTTTCAGAATAGACTTGGTACTGTATGAAATCCTACCAATCAATCCAAATAGGCTGTTTTGAACTGTCCAGATGGGCTACTTGCACTGGTTTTGATAGCCTGAAACTGTTTTGACAAGCAAATAAGAATGCAGTGCATTCCATAAAACCAATAAGATTGGGTTAGAGATAGTCTTGACATGAGGCAGTTCTCGACTTGCTCTTGTATCATTTGGGAAAGTAGATGATAAGGCATCGTCTGCTCTGTTTCCTGCTCTCCTGAGACCGGTCTGAATATTTCTAGAGAACAGGAGAGATCCATCAGCAAGTTCACACCACTGGAAGATATAGCTAGGAAATGAATAAGAACACTGATTCTTCTTGAAACAAAAACCATCTCCTCTCTCCTCTCTCCTCTCTC
>VZRI01009123.1:488106-545503 GCA_013397515.1 Upupa epops | reverse complement strand
CCTCCTCTCCTCCTCTCCTCCTCTCCTCCTCTCCTCCAATTTGGCCTCCAGCCTTCCCCTCCCCTGGGATGCCACTTGTCCTTGCATGCTCTGAGTCAAGTAGATTTTGAACTTGATGTGGTTCCCTAAACATTTTGCTCCTAACTCACCCAGTCTCCACAGCAAAGGCAGCCAGAGCTCTGTGCAGAAGTGACTCAAAGCAATCAGTGAAAAACCATTTCACTCCCAGCTCGTCATTTCTGCGTGGGAATTCTAGCCCTGAGCCTGACTCTCTCCCTAGTCCTTACCCTCAGGAATCCTTTCATAGAATCACAGAATCATCAGGGTTGGAAAAGACCTTCAAGATCATCAGTCCAACCCTCCACCTTGTTCCCAGCCCTTCCCAAAGAAGGCTGTCATTCACTTTGCAGCTTCACCCCTGGTTTCTCTCGGGACTAGATGCTGCAGTGCAATAGTATCTGGTATCCCATCCACAGCGGGAAAGGTCTGCACATCTGTGGGACTTGGCACAGAGAACTCTTCTAGAGAGAGAGAGAGAGTAATGTGGCTCTAACTAGCATTGAACATCATCGACAGCTGGCAGAGAAGGACTGGAAACTGTGTGAAAGCTCTTCTGCCTTTCCATAGCTGTCATTAGGCTTTTTCATGGAGAAGAGGAGGCTGAGGGGTGACCTCATTCATGTCTCTAAAGATGTGAGGGGTGGGTGTCAGGAGGATGGAGCCAGGCTCTTCTCAAGGTCATCTGGTGACAGGACAAGGGGCACTGGGTGCCAGCTGGAACAGAGGAGGTTCCCTATCAATATCAGCAGGACCTTCTTCCTAGTGAGGGTACCAGAGCACTGGAACAGGCTGCTCAGGGAGGGTTGCGGAGTCTGGAGACGTTCCAGAGCCACCTGGCTGTGGTCCTGTGCAACTTGGTCTGGGTGATCCTGCTGTGGCAGGGGATTGGAGGGGATGATCTTTTGAGGTCCCTTCCAATCCCTTATGATTCTATGATTCATCTGACATCGTGGCGTAGTTGCTTGATAACTACAGGGACATGCTCAGGTATACCGAGCTATTCTGATTTGCTCTCCTTATATTTTAAGAAAACAAGAAACTAATGCACAGATGAGGATGTTGGAACACATCACACGTACCCATCTCTTCGGATCGGCAACTCTTTTCACGTGTATGGGGAGGCTTTGAAAATAGAGCGGCGTTTAAGATAAATAACAGTTCAACAAAGGATTCAGAGAGCTGCAGCTTGTGAAACGAATGCAGATCCATCTAAATGAGGAGGAGAACAATACGAGAGAACAAAAGCAGTGAGTAGAGAGCACAAGCAGGGTGTTGTGATTAGCTGATGAGAAACACCACAAAGGGGGCCTGACACTGCTCTTCTGATAAGATACTGAGTTCAATCACAGTGGACATAGTGGTTAGTGATAAGACAGGAGGAAAAAGGGGTCAAGTTGTGCCAGGGGAGGTTCAGATAGGGCATTAGAAAAAACATCTCCACAGAAAGAGTGATGAGGGCTTGGAACAGGCTGCCTGGGGTGGGGGTGGAGGCACTGTTCTTTGAAGTGTTCAAAAGCCAGGCAGACATGGTGCTTCAGTAGATGGTTTACTGGTGTGGAGCTACTGGGTGAATGGTTGGGCTTGATGATACTGGGGGTCTCTTCCAACCTGGATGATTCTATGATTCTATGACCTCACTCCTCCAGCAGCACTGAAGTGAGGCAGCTTTCTTGTCCTGTGAACTGTTTCAGTGTTGTACAGTGAGTACAAAACACAGTGGGCATCACTCTCTTGCACTGTGGAGAACAAAAGCAAGTGAAACTTGAGTTTATAGGCTTTAAAGATTTTAAATGTTAGCAGTGCTGTGTGTTTTCAACTCCCTCTTCCCCAAATGCGGGGTGAGCGCACGCTTCTGTGAACAACAAGAAATCCAAGCACGTTCCTGCTTGCTCATGTGACTGACTCCTGGAGCTGGTGTTGTCACCGAGAAAGCACAGCATCATGAGCTTCATAACAGCGTCTGCAAAGCTTGGTCACAGCGGGGCATGGGAAGTTGTGATCTTGTCATGCAGATGAGTGGTTGTCAGTTGTCTGGAGCAAAGGGAGCTCTCTGGATGTCACAATCACCATCTTCTTATTGCAGGGAAAGGTTTTTAAAAGCTTGTGGTGGTATTTAAAGCAACGTGAGCGTTAGACCAGCCTTTTTTTCCTAAAAGTATGTGCTTATGTTAACTTCAATCTAGTACTTGGATGAAGTGCTCCTTTGGCTCAGTTGTCCATAAACTTTTCACTGCAGAAGCTGATTTTTGTCAGCATCACACTATTTTATGTGGTTTTAAGGACTGAGAAGGGAGCAGGGTCCTACATTTTGGGCAAAATAACCCCCAGCAAAGCTACAGACTGGGGGATGAGTGGCTGGAGAGCAGCCTGGCAGAGAGAGATCTGGCAGGACTGGGTGATAACTGGCTGAACAGGAGCCATCAGGGTGCCCAAGTGGTATGAAAGGCCAATGGCATCCTGGCTTGGATCAGCACAGTGTGGCCAGCAGGACTAGGGACGTCATTCTGTCCCTACACTGGGCACTGGGGAGGCCTCACTGGGGGCAGTTCTGGGCCTCTCCCTTCAAGAAAGGGATTGGGGGGCTGCAGGAGGTGCAGAGGAGCAATGAAGATGGTGAAGGGACTGGACGAATAGGCTGATGAGAAGAGGCTGAGGGAGTTGGGGTTGACTTAGGAGATTCAGGGGGCACCTTCTCCCTCTCTATAACTATCTGAAGGGAAGTTGTAGTCAGGTGGGTCAGGCTCTTCTCCCACCAACTAGTGACAGGATGGGAGGGCAGGGCCTGAAGCTGTGCCAGGGTAAGGGTGATCAGATGTTGGAACTGACTGCCCAGGGAGGTGGTGGAGTCCTCATCCCTAGAGGTGGACTGTCTGTGGCCCTTAGTGCCCTGGTCTGGTTGATGTGGTGATGTCAGGTCACGGGCTGGGCTGGATGATTTCTCAGGTCTCCTCCAGCCTCAATAATTCTGTGATTTACAGAAGGCACAAGTGGTAGTTAAGGACTTTACTACTGCTGTGAAACCTGTGAGTACCAGGTGTGTAAGTGCCATTGAAGGTGTTGGAAACCTTTGCAGAGGTGGTAAACTAGACAGTACTTTCCAGCAGAGGTCAGGTCAGCCTCGTGTGTTGTTATCTGTATTTGTTGCCCCCAAATTCCCCGCCTAAGGAGGAGACCAAACACAAAGTCTGTTCTTTGGGTATCTCTACAAATAGCAGAATATAGCAAGGAAGCAGAGGAACAATTGTGGCCACTGTCACCAGCCAGTGTTCTAAAACAGAGCTTGCTAGCTTGCTGTTAAAGGAGACATCTGTGTACTCCTGCTGGATTATAATCCAGTAATGAGGAGTAGGTTGTGGGCCATGGAGACAGACAATAATGGCTTTCAACATCTAACAAAAATATCCCAAGTTTACTAATAATTCTCCCTGTGAAGGTGCTGAGACACTGGAACAGGCAGCCTAGGGAGGTAGTGGCTGCTCCATCCCTGGAAGTGTTCAAGGCCACATTGGATGGGGCAACCTGGTCTGGTGAGAGATGTCCCTGCCCATGGCTGGAGGTTGGAACTAGATGATCTCTCCCTTCAAACCTCAACCATTCTATGGTTCTATGTTTCTCTAATACTATCCCTTTGCAATCAGGAAAGGTAAAGTGCTGCACTGCCATTCCTTTGAGCTTTGTAAAGGACAAATATTTACTGTACATTAGAGAGCCTTCATTTATCCATTTTCACCCGGCTGGCCTGCAGGGCAAGAAGCCTCCAGCTGGAACTCCTGGCCTTACTGGCTCTGTTTCACCAGCTGGGTCTGTGCTCAAGAGCTGATGTGCCTTTTCCTCCCACATTGTGCACGCTCACATCACACGATGGTGCTGATCTGGTTTACTTGCTGCAGCCTGATGAACTAAATGCCCAAACAAGTTCTGTATTAATGACCTTGGACACTGCTAGACAAATAACCTGCATCAAACCATGAGGTACCAGTATTGTTGCCCACATTTGGTAGCTGATAACGATGCTGCCCACTGCCCACTTGGGACTGAAGGGGTAGGAGAATTTTTTCACTCCTCACCTATGTGTCTGTTAACGCTGTTTGTGATGCATGGGACGATGACTAGAACCTGGCTGTGCCTTCACACAAAGAACAGCTGTAAAAGTTTGGGCCTCCCAGGAAGCAAAAGCTGAGATTTGTCAGGCAAACGCTTGCCCGCAGCAGTAATGCAGGGGGCAGATGCTTGGCTCCAGACAGGCGGCACAGGTTAATGTGACTAAAACATCCTGAAGTGCTATGGGAAGTTCTGCTTGGTAGCAGAGAGGCAGTGTCAGTCCTTGCTGACCTATAAACAGGATGAGGGAGCAGCGGCAGCAAAGCGGAGAGACAGTTGCTGGCGCTGTGCTGACAGGCAGACACATAAACAAAGCAAGGGAGGAAGCTCTGTTTATATCTGGAATAGAAACCCCAAGCTATAGGATGTAACTGATGGACATAGAGGGCTATAAATAGCTACAAAAGCATCATGTCACTTAAAAGCCTTAGCTGTGCTGTAAAGACTCCACACAGGATGGACAATGTACAATCACTATTTCTCTTTTAAGTGACGTGCTTATTTTTCATCTATTCACTTTTATTGAGCTGGGCTTTTGAAACTAGGAGGATAACTTTTGCATAAATCAAATAATAGGCTTGTGTTCTTTTGTAAGAAAACTTGGGGGGCTGCCAGACTTTTCAGGCAGTTGTCTGAGGGACCCGGTCACCAGCAGTTGGGTGTTTGGGTATGAAATTGTGTTTTATTAGATTAATAATAGCAGTTCGGAAGCCAAAGGGTAAGGAGAATGTAAGCAATAGTCTGTTAGGCTTTTGATTGGGTTCTTGGGGTTTGGAGATGTTAATCAGAAGACAAGTGACAGTGTCGTGGCCCAAGCATTACTCCGTCAGAGGAAAGGTGGATGAGAAATAATCTGTTAGGCAACAACTCCCTAGGTAGAGATCTCTACCTAGGCGGGTAGTAGACATCTTCTTCTACCTTTACATGTAGGTAGGTAGAGAGCTTCAGCTGCAGCTTCTGGTGAGCTACCAAATAGTTTCTGGTATGGTTGGGCTTTTTTTAATTCATAGAATCATAGAATCATCAGGGATCAGAAGGGACCTTGAAAGATCATCCAGTCCAATCCCCCTGCCACAGCAGGATCACCCAGACCAGGTCCAGGTGGGTTTCAAACATCTCCAGAGAAGGAGACTCCACAAACCCCCCAGGCAGTCCCCTTCAGCATCCCATCACCCTCTCTGGGAAGAAGTTACAGAGTCAGTCAGGGTTCGAAGGGACCACAGGACCATCCAGTTCCAAGCCCCTGCCATGGGCAGGGACACCCCACCCTAGATCAGGCTGGCCAGGGCCTCATCCAGCTTGGCCTTAAACACCTCCAGGGACAGAGCCCCATCCACCTCCCTGGGCAGCCCATACCAGGCTCTCCCCACTCTCACAGTGAAGTACTTCCTCCTCACATCCAGTCTAAATCTCCCCATCTCCAACTCTGCTCCATTCCATTGGTCCTGTTGCTACCTGAGATCCTAGAAACCCCCTCCCCAGCTTTTCTGTAGCCCCCTTCAGATACTGGAGGCCACACTAAGGTCACCTCAGAGCCTTCTCTTCTCCAGATTGAGCAGCCCCAACTCTCTCAGCCTGGCCTCACAGGAGAGGTGCTCCAGCCAGTGCAGTGGTTGTGAGCAAGAACAGGTCAAGATAGCCTTCCTACAAATAGCTTTTGTGCTGCTCTGGAAGCGCTGATGTGATAACAAGGTACATACCCCTAAAGCTCTCGTGGATGTGGTCATTAGTTTCTTGGTGGAATTCTTTACGTGGTGTAAAAGAATTGTGTTTCAAAAGCAAACAGGCACAGGGAATAAGATGCCTGCTGGCACTTTTTTTACCAGATAACAGTTCTGTGACCTTTGAGGAATTTTGTCTGGCAGTCCTCCTGTGGGTTGCTATGCTGGTAGGTTTTAATTTTCCATTTTCATTTGTAACAGTCAAAGTGCTTTCACAATGGCCTCGCTGGCTTTCCTAACAAAAATAACCGACCAGCTAATGAGCATTACTCTTCATACCCACAGCATAAAACCTGCCTTCATTGCTCTCTGCAGTCGTGTGCAGGCACGACTCCCTGGTTTAAGGGAGAAAGGAAATTAGCAGCTGTTCTATGCTATAGGAATCGTTAGGGATCGGAAGGGACCTTGAAAGAGCATCTAATCCAATCCCCCTGTGTGCTGCATCAGACTTTGCCTTACAAAATCAAGGTGAGCTGAAGCTTCTCATGCCCTCAAGTCACCTGGCCTAATAGATGTTGCATAACAGCGTTGGTTTCAATTGGGGTGGCATTGTAATTTCCAGCTTGACTGTCAGACTCATTTCTTTCACAGCAGGGCATGCTGTGCTCTCTGCACTGGGCAACGTCCACAGTTGAGTTTCTTTACTAAAGTTCAGGGAGGAAATGTCAGAACCCCTGAAGTAATGTCCTTCTCTGCCTTACAAATGTCCCCAGCCTGTCAAAGCTTTGTTCCGTGGCTGCAGGATCAGCGTAGGAAGAAGTGAGGCTTTCTTTGGTAGATCTCTACAGGCATTGTTTAAACACAGAAAATTAAGGTTATGTCCTGTTAATGTGGGTTTTTAAGCAACTCTCTTCATTCCAGCTGGAGAAGAGAGTTACTGGAACAGAACTCCCCCAAAAGGCTGGAACATCCACGGTTTCATCTGCAGGACAAAGGCAAATGGCATCTTTTCCTTCTTTGAAGCAAACAAGCAATCAAGTAGTGAATGACCTATCTATCCAGCCTGGATCCTGTTCTAACCTATGCTTTGTCAGCTTGTTTAGAAGGGTCTTGTGGGAGACAGTGTCAACAGGAGCATGGAATCACAGAGTTGTCGAATGTTAGGGGTTGGATGGCACCTCTAGAGATTATCTATCCCAAGCTCTCTGCCAAAGCAGGGTCACCTGGGACAGGTGATAATAAGATCACTCTCAGCCTTCTCTTCTCCAGACTAAACAGCCCCAGTTCTCTCAGTCTTTCTTCACAGGAGAGATGTTCAAGCCCCTTATTCACCCTCAGAGCTCTCTGTTGGACTTTCTTCAGTAGATCTCTGTCTCTCAGGGACCCTTCTCTCAAAATCTGCCTTGCTTTCTACTCCACAGTGGTGCTGGCACTTGTGGTTTGTTTTGCTCTGTTTGAAGCTGTTTTTAACAACCGACTTAGCTGGTTTGCTCTAGTAGGGAGCTCTCTGCTCTCTTTGCTGGTGCTCTGGTGTTCTGTGTTGAACCCCTTTGGCAGTGATGCACTCTGCAATAATATTAGTCCCTGCTGTGGAAGATCCCACCCTTAACTCATGCGTGGTTGTGCTCAAGTACTCTTTCACTCACAGTCTTCAAGGAATCGAGGCTTATTCTGGGAAGTGGAACCACTGCCACAGGCAGCAGCATTCCCCACCAGCCAAACACAACTTGTAGAAGTGCTTACATAACACAAGAGGCCCTCAGGTGAAATTTCCAGCTGTAATGGTCTTCTGGTGCTTTCTGCATCTTTCCAGTATGGGATTAATAGCAGCTTTAGTGACATTTGAACTGGATCATGAGTAGCATGCAACAGGTGACCTAGGGGGGAATTTATTACAGACACGATTTGGCAGGTATCCTCTTGTTATGAAACATTTTAGGGTGATGCACTGAGTCCCTGCTTGTGATTTCTGGGACTTCAGCTCAATATTGATAAATTCTTTTACAGTATTAAATATCTATACAAATAAATACCTATAAATAATAATAAATACAAGTAGATAGCATTCTAGAAATAGAATATATTAATATATAATGAATGTATTGATATATTAAAATAATTTCTGTTGCTCTGCTGTTTAGAAAAGGAGCGATGCCTTTGCAATGTGGATGTGATTGTGGCACAGTTAGCACCTCTGTTAACTTCCCTTCTATTTTCATTCGCGTTCATTTCCTTAAGCTATTGCACAAGGCTCAAAATATAAGCAGAGAGAAAGTATCCAAGAAATGCTGTGAGGATGGATGGTCTCTTGTGTTTTATTCTGTTGGAGAAGTTGGTTGTTACACGCTGCTCCGCTCGGTGGATACGCGCCCGGCTAGAGTAGGTCGAAAGGAAATCGAGGGTGGTGCTGCTAACATTCCGCCATCAGCTCCCTATTCACCTCTCATCATACACCCCTGCATTTGATCTCAATCATTTTACCCACCCACCTAATTTCCACGTCACGTTGTGCTAATGGAGATCTGTCTCACATCACGCACGGAGACTTGTGCTGCTTCTGTTGATTTCTGACTTTGGTTTTGAGTCTGAAGCGGGTTGGACTTGCTAAGTTCTGATTGGGGTCAATGCTTGGCCTCCATCCATGTGTGTGTAATTCCAGAACCATGCCACACTGGAGTTAGAGGCTGATCGTGCATCAATCTAAGCTCTGTTGTGCTTCAGGAACTGTAGATACCGTGATTTTAGTATAATTCTGTGTCTACCAGGAAGGAAAGGGCCAGAAAGGGAACTGATAATAATTTGAATGATGTAGGACCTTGGGCGTTTGTGTTCTTCATGCCCTGCAAGCTCTGCACATCCATTAGTGCTGACAAAACGTTCCAGATATGCCTGGCAGCAGACAGAGGTCACTCCTTTCAGGAATGTTATCTTTATCACATTGTCTCCCACCTGGGTCTTGGCAGAAGCAGAGCAATGCATTAGGCTTGACACACCTTCTCTGCATTTCCCTCTTCCCTTCTCAGTCCAAGCTTCCTTTTCTATTTGTTCTGTCTTCTACTTTCAGTTTCCCCCATTTTCTTTCACTCCTTGTGGAGAGAGTCAGGAGAGACCAAAGCTGGAGATGTATTTATGGGATGAGCCAGCAATGTGCTCTTGTGGCTAAGAGGGCAAACAGCATCCTGGGGGGGATCAGAAGGGGGGTGGTTAGCAGATCAAGGGAGGTTCTTTTCCCCCTCTACTCTGCACTNTCATGTCTATAAATCTGTGAGGGGTGGGTGTCAGGAGGATGGAGCCAGGCTCTTCTCAAGGTCATCTGGGGATAGGACAAGGGGCAATGGGTGCCAGCTGGAACAGAGGAGGTTCCAATTGAATATCAGAGGAAACTTCT
Organism: Upupa epops; assembly: GCA_013397515.1. NCBI lineage: Eukaryota > Metazoa > Chordata > Aves > Bucerotiformes > Upupidae > Upupa > Upupa epops. The sequence goes on along the minus strand of VZRI01009123.1, from coordinate 536,293 downwards.
TCACAGTGAGGGTGCTGGAGCATTGGACCAGGCTGCCCAGGGGGGTTGTGGAGTCTCCTTCTCTGGAGACATTCAAGACCAACCTGGATATGTACCTATGCAACTTGGTCTAGGTGATCCTGCTATGGCAGGAGGATTGGACTAGATGATCTTTCATGGTTCCTTCTGATCCCTAATGATTCTGTGTCCTGTAGGAAATAAGCACTGGGTTGCTCTGTTAGCTTTTAGGATACTTGCAGCATGATTCAGCTGGTGGGAGAACATATGCAAGAGGACATGCTCAGATAGGGCTCAAGGCAAAGCAGGAGTGAGGCACGTGGTGTGCAACTGGCCAAGGTTCTCTGCCCAGGGAACATGGTCATGTTTTCTTCTGGGCCACAGAGGAATCCTCAGCTCTGACTGGATGTCACATGCTGAATGTTTTCTGATGTTGGGACTTCAATCTACATGTAAATGCACAGGTGACAGCAGAGTCTGGACTCCATTTCTTTGCTTTCCATGAGCTCACATCTACCCTTATTCCCAGTCTTACAGACTGTCCTAGCATCCAGGCTGTAGCTTCACTCTCTCTGTTTCTAGGCAATCACATGTGTAGCGGTGGTGGGCTTGGCACAGTTGGGTTAATCGTTGGACTCGATGATGTTAAAGGACTTTTCCAACCCAAATGATTCCATGATTCTTTTATTCTCTAGTGACTGTATACCCACTAGAGACGAGCTGCCCCTTTTAAGACTGTGTGGAGCATTCCTGGGGATGTACAACCATGGGTATTTTTCAGGTTGAGGAAAACCCCTAGTTCTGAGTGCTGCTGAGCTGGGCTAGAAAGCTCAGCTACTGGGTGATTATCCAAGGGGAAGTAAGGTCACTTATGGGGTCATTCTGAAAACATCTACCTGCTGGGTTTCTGCCCTATTACTACAATTACTATAATCCAGGGAGCTAAAGAGAGCAGTCTTGGGTTTGCTTTGATTTTTACATATAATACATATACTTAAATATATTTATATGTAATATGTATATATAAATGCAGAATACAGCAGCAAATTGTACTCTGTCCTTGTGATTATCTGTTGCTTGGGTTTTTCTCTCATCTGCAGTGTTATTTTTATCCACAGTCTATAGTGCTTTTCCAAAAGTAAAAGCCCAAACCACAGTGATCATGTCAGATGTATCTTGCTGCAAAGGAAGCTAATGTTATCCTGAGCTGGTGTTGTAAGCAGGTCAAGGGAGGTGATCCTTCCCCTCTACTCAGCACTCATGAAATATCATCTGGACTACTGAGACAGGTTCTGAGCTACTCAGTACAGAAAAGACATTGACATACTAGAGTTCAGCAAAAGGCCACAGAGATGATGAAGGGATAGGATCATCTCTCCTATTAAAGGAAGAGATGTGGGACTGTGCAGCCTAGAGAAGAGCACACTCAGGGGGATCTTACTGGTGTGTATAAATACCTGAAGGAGGATGGAAAGAGGATGGAGATTGGCTCTTTTCAGTTGTTCAGTGTCAGGACAAGAAGCAATTGGCACAAACTGGTACTGGAGATGTTATCTGAGCACCAAGTTACACATGTCTTCTGTGAAGTGGACAGAGCACAGGCACGTGTTGGCCAGAGAGGCCAACATCTTCAAGTCTTCATCCTTGAAGATATTCAAAAGTTCTCTGTACATTGTGCAGATGGTTCTAGTTAAGTCCACTTGAGTAGAGAGGCTGGACCAAATGCCCTCCAGCAGCCCATTCCAACCTCAGCATTTTGTGAGTCTGATTCTGTCTTCAGTAAGGCTTAATGAATCAATGAAGGAATGGAAACTATATTCCTCCTTCCCTTCCTTCCTCCTTCCCTTCCTTCCTCCTTCCCTTCCTTCCTCCTTCCCTTCCTTCCTCCTTGCCTCCCTCCCTGCCTTCCTCTCTCCTCTCTCCTTTCCTTCTTCTTTCTCTCCTTCCTTCCTTCCTTCCTTCCTTCCTCTTCCCTTCCTCTCTCCCTTTCCCTCCTGTAATCTTCTTTTTCTATACCTTTAGGAGAATCCCCCTGTCACTCCATCACAGAGAGCAGCCCGTTTTTCCCCGTGCCACAGCGGCGTGAGATATTTTACAGGATATTTGTCTTCTCTGTTGCACAGCCCCACGGAGGACGCAGTCAATTCAGCAGGCACTGCATCACTGACTCAGTCTGCCCTGGCCCCAAATCACAGCAGAAACAGGAATTTCATCCCCTTAAATTAGAACTGATAAAACCCCACGAAACCGGAGAAAGGAGAGGGGTTAAAATATTTATTCTGGGTAGGATTCAACGAAGCCTCTGACCTTGACCTCCTTTCTCCTAGCGGAGAGAGGACGCTTTCTTCATCACCATTATGAGATAGAGCCGAAACGCAATGTAAAACTGATTCCAAATATCTGTTGCCAGGAAGCAGATGACACACGAAATTGCTCTGTAGATTGAGTGCTTAATTCAGCGATTTCCTGCTCCAGGAGCTGCCAGAATACAGCCGTTTTCTCTGTCCTGGCAAAGCGGCCGCTTTTGGACCGACTGTCTCCAGTAGCCTTTCCTATGCTTCCTGTTGTAGGAAGGCCTGTTTCCTGCCGTGAGATTCCTGATTAGGCTGTGCACTATTTTAGTCTGCAAAATGCCTGTGTAGCAGGTTGCTTCTCTGTGTTTGATACTGATTTGTGGGAAGTGAAGCCAGATCGCAGTCTGGCCACAATAGAGCATCCAAATCCTTTGAGAGATCTGAAAACAAAAAGCCTGTAGCTCATCTCAAAAGAGCTGATGTTTAAAGAGGTACCCAGAGGTCCAGTGGAGAGCCAAGGGTTTATTGTTTTAGTGATGCTTTTCTCTCTTGGTTTCTTTTCATTTGGATAGCCATGGCCTATCAGCTTTACAGCTTGAAGTATCTCAGAGAATCATTAGGGATCAGAAGGGAACTCGAAAGATCATCCAGTCCAATCCCCCTGCCACAGCAGGATCACCCAGACCAAGTCACACAGGAACACATCCAGGCGGGTCTGGAACGTCTCCAGGCAAGGAGACTCCACAACCCCCCTGGGCAGTCTGTGCCAGTGCTCCAGTACCCTCCCTGGGAAGAAGTTCCTGCTGGTATTGATAGGGAACCTCCTCTGTCTCAGCTTGCACCCAGTGCCCCGTGTGCAAGAACAGATGTGCTGCGCTTGTCTGTGATGCTTTCAGTAAAACGTGTTGTTGTCATAAGATAAATGAAAGTCTCATGCGTTAGAGGATCTCGGATGGTATTCCTAGCAGAAAGAGCTAAAACTGACACTCAGGAAACTGCTCCAGGGAGTCACACGGTAAACAGCAACCCGCTTTGCCATGGGCTGTAGCTATGAGCCAACCATAACTCATATGGAGAATTATATAATAATTATAATAATGCTGAATAATTTAATTGATTTTGAGATTGGGAAGAGCAGACTCTAACTTGCTTTTAAATCTCTGGCCAGCTGCAGAAGTCATCGTCTACTCAACACAGAAGTGTTTTCCCTAGTTTTCTGCTCTGATGTTCTAATGTCCTTTGATGCTAACGTGTCTGAACTGGAGGAGGCTGAGCACAAGGTATCCTTTTTAGAGTCATAGAATCATTAGGGATTGGAAGGGACCTCAAAACATCATCCAGTCCAATCCCCCTGCCACAGCAGGATCACCCAGACCAAGTCACAGAACATTATGGATTGGAAGCGACCTTGAAAGATCATCCAGTCCAATCCTCCTGCCACAGCAGGATGACCCAGACCAAGTCCAGGGGGGTTTCAAATGTCTCCAGAAAAGGAGCTGTGTGCTAGTTTGTTGAGCGATCAGTATTTCCTATTGAGTGGTCACCAGAGTCCCACCTGCCTACTACATCACTCGCTCCTTGACTCCCGTCCCCCTTATAAGCCACCCTTCTATGGTTGGACAGAAATCCTGTAAGGTCTTTGTCCTTTCTGATTCATCAGCTCCAGAGGACAGTGGCCAAAGGGCTAGCAAATATTGAGGGAGAGCGGACAGCATGGGGCTTATGGCATGTGCTTCTTTGAGTGAGTTACTGGTGGGCTGTTACAACACCGCACACCAGTCAGTCCATGCAATACTGTGTAAGGAAGGTCTGGGTGGGAATACTGGCATTACAGTGAACATTCCTCTTTTAAACCGGGCAACTGTCATGGTGTCAGAGGAGATCAGCAAAGGCTTTGGCAAAGAAAACCAGCAGGAAGAGAGAAAGCTGTAGGAAATAACTGAACAGAACTTGAAGGGCTGTGAGTACTTACCTGGCTTGGAAAAGGAGGGTTATGAAGAAGGTGAATAATCTTATTTGCCAGAGGGTAAAATTGGTGAAATGACAGTGAAATTGTGAGAGGAAAAATACAGCATCCTGAGTCAGCTGAGCCCTCTCACACGGGAGCGCAGTCCCGTGCTAAGTGCCAATCGATATCCTCTGTTTGCTGCCTTTGTGTGCCAGTCTAATCTCTGCTGGTATCTTCAGCTGGGCTTCCATCTCCCCTCCTATCCGTCTCTATTAACGTCACTGGCATCCACCTGCAGCTAAGTAAACACTGGCTCTAGCAACAGTGTGCTGCGTAGAGCAAACTGCGTGGTTGCGCTGCCAAGGCTGGCTCTGCAGAAATTGTTAATCAGGAATACTTTAGGAATCATGGATTTGATCCCGTGGTGCTTCTCCCTGAGTGATCCCTGCCAGTACAGCCTGACAAGAGCCGTCTCTTTGTCTGGCTTTCATCTGATGCGGTTACAGAGTTGTGTAAAGGTGAGGACAGGATGAACAAAGAGAGCTGTTCCCTATTTTTTATGATTTTTCTTAACATTTTATGTTTATTTTTAAAAAATAATTATTTCTTATTTTTTATGAAAGAACTTTCAAGTGTCTGCCTTTTCCTCCACATACCCTTCACAACCATGAGCCTTCAAATCTCCTGCAGCCTTTGCCTCTCTCACATTGCATCCCTGGCACCGTTTGCCTCCTCCTGTACTTGATATTGCGTGGCACCGCAGAGCTTCCCTCCCCCTTGTACACACTGTTTTGGCCAGTCACGTCTTCTCCTGGAGCAGAGCATGTGGTGTGTGTTTTGCTCTTGATGTTGGCCACCTTCACAGCCAACGTGTGTCTCAGTCTGGGTGTGATCTTCTAGCAGCGTGGCTACCTCGCTCTGGCTGCCCTGTTAGGACCACGTGCCATAGATACGAGCTAGTTTATTCTGCGTTCATGAAACACAGGTAGTGTGTAGCTGTGGTGAGGGAGAACGTGAGCCCTGTACAGAGCAGAAGTGGAGTAAATCATTTTCCTGTACTCCTAGTTCGTGACAAACTGCATCTTCTCTGCTTCAGACAAAAGGAAGCCCTGGGGAGCTCCAGGGAGGGCATTAGTATAGCAGTTATGAGACCTTTTGCCATTCAACAGTGGGTTTTGAGACTGACTTTTATAACTTCTGTGTTGGAAAAATGAACCCCCTCAATACTCTTAACAAACTTAATTAAAATGGAATTCCTTCCACAAAAGCAAGCTTACTAATGGTTTAGAGAATCCATGCAAGACCGGGCAGAACTGGATCATCAAGCACTGCCTTCTGATGAAAGTGTAACACATGTTGAGTGTTAATTGGTATTTTCTGCTTGCTACCTCTGCAGACTTCTCGAATACCTGCCAACGTTTCAAGCTTTGCTTACAACCACCATTCTTCCTCATTAACGTCACTAATCGCTGACTGAATTCCTTGCAAGCAGGAAGACAAAGTGCCAGTGTGCGGTGAGCGCAGAGAGCGCTTGTCACCATGGCTGAGTGTTAGCGTAAATCAGCAGGGTTAATGTGTAAGCTTATCAGACAGCTTCAGATGTGAGTCCCAGCTGGCAACGCCACGGCACAGCACTTTTCTCCAATTCTTGTGTATTGCCAGAACACTCGGAGAGCAAAGAGGTTTTCCACCTTTGTTTCTTTTAATGAAAGGTCAGGTGTGATAGGACAAGGGGCACTGGGTGCAAGCTGGGACAGAGGAGGTTCCCTGTCAATATCAGAAGGAACTTCTTCCCAGGGAGGGTACCGGAGCACTGGAACAGGCTGCCCAGGGGGGTTGTGGAGTCTCCTTCTCTGGAGATGTTCCAGACCCTCCTGGCTGTGTTCCTGTGTGACTTTGTCTAGGTGATCCTGCTGTGGCAGGGGGATTGGACTGGATGATCTTTTGAGGTCCCTTCCAATCCCTAATGATTCTATGACCCAGAGCCCAGTGACCTCTTGGCTAGCGGGAGGTGAGGGTGCTGGTCATGAATGAAGTTTCTATGTCCCAGCCAAGCTGTGATGTTGAAAAGCTTCAGCAGGACAAGAGTAAGAACTGTAAGATCTTGCTTCCCAGTTCTCTAGTGATGACACAAACAATGGTCTGTGTGGATGTGATTAAAAAGCAGGGTCTTTCTCTAAATAATCCTGCAGTAGAAATCAGAAAATGAGATCTCAGTCTTTTTTTTTCCTTCTTTAATACTTTTTCTCCCATGGCTTTTTTTTATCACTTCTAGATAACTTATTAATGCAGGGCTGCTTGTTGACACTGAGAGGTATTTAATCAAGGCAAAGCTTTTTGATTAAAAAAAAAGCTTTTTCAATGCTTTTCCAAAGATCCCCCTTTCCTCTCTTCACCCCTGTCCCCGTGAAAAGGGACATAAAATTTAGAAGCTAATATAATGGAAAGTACACGACGATGTTCGGGCCCAGGGCGATAAGACATTCAGTTGCTGTTGAATGATAACTGAGTGTTTTAGAAATGAAGGGAGACAGTGTGGTTCTTCATGCTGATGATAGTATCTATTCACTGGTGAGGTCTCCCCTCGAGTACTGGTGGCAGTTCTGGGCCCCTCGCTTCAAGAAACAGATTGAGGTACTGCAGTGGGTCCAGATGAGAGCAATGAGGCTGGGGAAAGGACTAGAGGGAAAGTCTTATGAAGAGAGGCTGAGGGAGCTGGTGTTGTTTAGCCTGGATAAGAGGAGACTCTATAACTACCTGAAGGGAAGTTGTAGGTGGTGGAAGGGCTCTTCTTCCAGGCGACTAGCGACAGGATGAGCGTGCAGGGCCTGAAGCTGGATGAGTTCAGAGGTCTTTTCCAGCCTCAATAATTCTGTGATCTGGTTTTTACTAGGCTTGTGGAAAAAGAAAGGTGTCCAGCACAACTTTTCCCCTAGTTGGAAGTAATTAAAATCAGTGGTCCTAGTGGCGAAGGAAGCAAGTCTCCAGTGAGAGTTATTCAGTTTGTCACATTAACATTTGTTCTTCAAGGCTGTGTGAGCAGTGCTAAGACTTTGCCACCCAGATCTTGCAGTGGAGCAGCCACTCTCTTTTACAGCACTTCATAGCTTACATTTGAAAGAGACTGAATTTCTTCTACCAGTGCAATAATTCATTTTCCCCCATCCATCCATTTGAAATGATTTAAAATTATCTGAATGATTTTATTTATGACAGCTCAAACAAAGAAAATACTTGAAGATCAGAAAGTGAGGAGAATTGTGAGGAGTGAAGACATTAAGAATTGATTGTGCGTACAGTTGGTTACTCCCAAGGTCCAGTGTGTTACTACACTGCAAGTTTATTCAAGGCCATAGAGAAAATCATTCAAAGGTCAGTTGGGAGCTCTCCCAGGCCAGATAGAAGAGGTGTTTTCCCAAGCCCTTTAGATCTAGGGTGAAAGCGAGTTGAACCCTAGAACATTGAACCCAAAGTAAATCACATACAAAGTTTGAACTCTGTTTTAAACTCATCTGTAGTTTTATAGCCTCTAGCTCGATGGCTCACTGGGACAGAGTGGAAGAGGCATGTGACATAGGCAGCTGTTAGTCTCAGCAAAAAGATGACACCTAATTCCTCAAAATCCTCTGCACTCCTGCTCCTCTTATGAAATCATAGAGCCCTGCAATCATTTAGGTTAGAAAAGACATCTAAGATCACCATTAACCTAACTCTACCAAGGCCACTGCTAAACCACCTCCTTAAAATCCCAACAAAACATTCTATTTCAGTGATTGAACTCATAATTTGTACTTTAATATCTGCCTCTGTGTTGTTATCACCATTATGACAAAGAGGTCAATGGTTTTTGGCTGTTCCAGCTGCTGCCTTATTTGAATGGAGATCAGTGCGAGACAAGTACAGGGCATTGGTGGTTTGGGTGCCCCAGGACTGAGCAGACCCCCCTCCACAGAGATTCATAGATTCATAGAATGGTTCAGGTTGGAAGGGACCTCAAAGATCATCGAGTTCCAACTCCCTTGCCATGAGCAGGGACACCCTCCATCAGAACAGGTTGCTCAAGGCCCCATCCAATCTTCCAGGGAGGGGGCAGCCACAACCTCCCTGGGCAGTCTGTTCCAGTGTCTCAGCACCCTTGTAGGGAAAAACTTCCTCCTGACTTCCAGTCAAAACCTCTCCTCTTCCAGCTTGAAACCATTCCCCCTGCTCCTACCACTACAAGCCCTTAGATCAGTCTGAGTTTCTTCTGCTGCTCGTGACAGGCTTTTTGCTATCTATAGAGATATCAAAAATTAAAGAAGAAGGGCCAGGTGGTAATTGCTTTCTGCACAGCTAGTAATGAAGTGTAAACAGCAAAATGATCTTTCCCAAACATCCTGCTAGATAATTGGCCACCCGTATGTGCAGTTGTGTTTAAGGTCTTCCCTTCCACCCTTCTACCCTGTTGCATCAGAGAAAGGAGACAGCAGGATGTACAATTATAGTTACATTCAACACAGCATCATGTCTGTCACCAGTGAGAGCCAGAAACACATTGGAAAGCAATTTCTCCTTCCCAGGCATCAGGGTCACAGCGCTGTGCAGAGGTTAAGTTGGAGGAAATGTGTCTGTCTAGGACATGGTGCCACTCCATCCTTTGATGGGAATGGCCTCAGAACTTAATCTTCCTGGATCATTGTACTCAGTGCTTCACCATTAATGAAGGGGAGGAATAGACCTATTCATACAGGTAGAGGCAAGCAATTTAAAACCGTATCAGCTGCCTATGTAAGTGGCTGACTGGCTGACCTCCTTGTGCAAAGTAGAGATTCTGTGATTTCTTTTTCTAGTTCCTTCTTGTTCCCCAGTAAATAAAGTCTGAGGCACCTTTGTCACTTCATTTCTTTCAGTTAGTCACCATAGCTACCAATAAAGTTCTGGCTAAATCCCATGGAATCAGTGAAACTTAAATACATACTAGAGGACTCAAAGAAATGCAGATGCTTTACAGTTGCTGTGTATTTGTACAAGCAGGACAGTTCCTTAGCACTGAAAATAGTAATCGAGGCCTTTCTTCTCCTTTTGCCCTGATCTGGAACTATTTTGGATGTGCCTACTTATTTTTCTTTACATTGAGAGTCTGCTTTGGTACAGTGAACAGTGGTGGTAGATGTAGCACAAAGTACAAACATTATACAACCTGAGATACAACAACAGCCACAGTGACGAGTAGGCACAGCAGCTAGTTCCATCTGACAACTGTCACAGGCTTTACAGACTGCATCAGAGGGTATTCAGGAGTCTTGAATCACACAATCATGGAATTATTGAGGCTGGAAAAGACCTCTGAGCTCATCCAGCCCAGCCCGTGACCTAACATCACCACGTCAGCCAGATCAGGGCACGAAGGGCCACAGCCAGGCTGTCCTTCAACACCTCCAGGGATGGGGACTCCACCACTGCCCTGGGCAGTCCATTCCAGTGTCTGAGCACTCTTTCCATGAGGAAGGGCTTCCTAACATCCAGCCTAACCCTCCCCTGGCAGCTTCAGGCCCTGCCCTCTCATCCTGTCACTAGTTGCCTGGGAGAAGAGCCTGACCCCCACCTGCCTACTACTTCCCTGCAGGTAGTTACAGAGAGGGAGAAGGTGCTTCCTGAATCTCCTCTCCTCCAGGCTAAACACCCCCAGCTCCCTCAGCCTCTCCTCACCAGACTTTCCCTCCAGTCTCTTTCCCAGCATTGTTGCTCCTCTGGACCGCAGTCTGAAGAGGTGAGCTTTGCAGAAACATGCAGGGAGATGTTCCAGGGCACGGGGCCAAATTTGGAAATAAAGCATCTTGGTTGCATAAGCCACTTACAGTGGTTTGTTTGCAAGGTAGAGGCACCAAGGTGGTAATGAGTGAGAGATGGTAGATAAGATCACTGAATCACAGGATCACTGACATGGGAAGGCACCTATTGATGTCATCTAGTCCAAACCCTCTGTTCAAGAAGGGTCAGTGGGAGTAGTTTTCCCAGGATCATGCCCAGTTGGGTTTCGAATATCTCTAGGGTTGCAAACTCTGTAACCTCTCTGGACAACCTGTTCCTGTGTTCAATCACTCTCACAACAGCAACTTGGTGTTTCTCATGCATTCAGTGTGTTTCCACTGCCTCTTCTCATACCCATTCGATACTGCTGAGCAGAGTCTAAGAAGAGGCACGATGGTCTGTGAAGAGGCTATGAGGTTAAAAAGAACCTGTCTCCATTTCAGATGTGTGCAACACCTCTCAGATGAACACAAGCTGTATGAACAGAAATGAGTGGAACAAGACATCACAGAGGTAAAGACATTACTGAGATAAGGGATGTGAGAACCACTGAGATGTGAAAACTTAAGGAGAAGTTTTTATCTGCATGGATGGAGGCAGAAAGCAGCCAGGACCACACAGCAGAAGAGCTGGTTGGCTTTAGATCCATCTGACACAAATTAAATCCTGACTGAGTCTGCCTGTTGTTTTACTCTGAAATTCAGTCCATGTGTAAAAGATGGATGTTTGGATCTAGATTTAGGATACAGTTCAAGAAGGACACAGAGCTGCTGGAGGGTGTCCAGCACAGAGCAACAAAGAGGATGGAGGAAGTAGAGCAACTCCCTGATGAGGAAAGGCTGAGGGAGCTGGGTCACTTGAGCTTGGAGAAGAGGAGGCTGAGGGGGGACCTCATTCCTGTCTATAAAGATGTGAGGGGTGGGTGTCAGGAGGATGGAGCCAGGCTCTTCTCAAGGTCATTCCCTAATGATTCTATGATTCTATGAAGATACTGCAGCAGGATCTCTGGCATGCAGCATTGACTCTTGTTTACTGACTACTGCTCCTGAATGACCAAGTCACTTTGGCTAGCTATTTCCAGCATGCCAGTGAATTGAGGTACTACCCTGTACACCAAACGTAGCCTGGGAGCATATTCTAGGAAGGCAGGTGACTCCAGGTTCCTTCCTACCCCTGGGTATGTATCAGCTACTCACACTATATTGACTAACCATCTTGAACCCTGCAGTGTTACTGTCTGAGATTAATTTAAGGTTAAAATACCACGAAGACTACTCACTTACATGTGTGTGTTTGTGCATGTCTGTGTTTTTGCATTGCCATAGGTCCATGCTGCTGGTGGTAATGATTCATTGCATATTATTATCTATAAATATGTGAGGGATGGCTGTCAGGAGGATGGAGCCAGGCTCTTCTCAAGGTCATCTGGTGATAGGACAAGGGGCAATGGGTGCAAGCTGGAACAGAGGAGGTTCCATATCAATATCAGCAGGAACTTCTTCCCAGGGAGGGTACTGGAGCACTGGCACAGGCTGCCCAGCGGGGTGGTGGAGTCTCCTTGTCTGAAGATGTTCCAGACCCACCTGGCTGTGTTCCTGTGCCACTTGGTCTAGGTGATCCTGCTGTGACAGGGGGATTGGACTGGATGATCTTTCAAGGTCCCTTCCAATTGCTAAGGATTCTATGATTCTATATTAGAATAGCTTTTTCAGATAACCTTATCTTGGATTTCCTATAACTCATAAGGCTCTTTTGATATAATTTCTTTAGTCATCCCCATTCCTGGGTTGTTTTTATATGCATGTTGTTTTCTGTCTATACATTTTGCCACTCACAAAATCACAGAATGATTGAGGCTGGAAAAGACCCCTGAGCTCATCACCCCATCAGCCAGACCAGGGCACTAAGTGCCTCAGCCAGGCTGTCCTTAAACACCTCCAAGGATGGGGACTCCACCATCTCCCTGAGCAGTCCATTCCAGGGCTGATCACCCTTTCCATGAGGAAGGGCTTCCTAACATCCAACCTAACCCTCCCCTGGTGCAGTTTCAGATCCTGCTCTCCCATCCTGTCACTAGTTGCCTGGGAGAAGAGTCCATCCCCTCCTGACTACACCTCCCCTTCAGGTAGTTATAGGGAGTGATAAGTCTTCTCTTTTCCAGGTTAAACACCTCCAGATCCCTCAGCCTCTCCTCATCACATTTCTCTCTAGTCCTTTCCCCAGCCTCATTGGTCTCCTCTGGAGCCACTCCAGTACCTCAATCTCTTTCTTGAAGCGAGGGGCCCAGAACTGCCCCCAGGACAAGGGAAACCCTCACCAGTGTCCAACACAGGGGGAGAATTACACCCGTAGTCCTGCTGGCCACACTATTCTGATCCAAGCCAGGATGCCATTGGCCTTTCGTGCCACTTGGGCACTCTGTTGGCTTATGTCTAGTTTTGTGTGGGTATGGATGATACAGTACTGGAAGAAGTGAAGGTAAAAGGAAAGGGAAAGGGAAAGGGGAAAGGGGAAAGGAAAGCCAAATGAGGAATCCTCATGCAAGCAGTTGGCCTGACAGCTTCTATATTTCATTTAAAATAAGGACAACTGGTTTTGCTTTCATGGTGCTCTCCACATCCTCCTCAAAGCTGATGGAATTACATATACGCATGAAGGGCGAGAACCATGCCTACTTGTTAGAAAAATAAAAGTGGGGGTATTTTTCTGCTAAAAAAAAGAGTGAATAATCTATTTTTGTTTTTATTCTTCAGTCTTTAAAGAAAAAAAGTAAAAAGGCTAAGCTGATTTAAATTACATTTTACAAAGCTTACGCTCCTGGGTAGAAATCTTACAAATCTACTTTCAGCCCACAGCACATTTTTATGGTCAAGTTATAATAACCTACTGAGAACAGGGATTCCATTGGAATTGCTTACAGAATATAGTAGCACGAAAGGCATTATTGCTAAAAGCTTCACATTACTGTTTGAATTGAGTTGACAGAACCAGCGGGGCCATTTTTGTTTCGGCTGACCTCTCATCCCAAGAACCTACTAGAATCTCCTGCTACAGAGAAGAAAATCCAGCCAAAAATTGAAAGCAGAACGATGATTAAAATACTAACGCAGAGGCCTAGGGTGTCCCAATGTCTGCTGGATAAATGCTGCTATTCCGAGTGTCTTGGCACAGGGAAAGTGTGAGAAAAGTGGAAGCACTTGGGAAGTAAATTCCTATTCATCAGCAGTTAAGAGCCAAGATGATCTGCAATGGTCAAGGCTTTATTGCAAACTCAATTTAGCAGCTGCCTGCTGGCTTACAGTTTGCAAAATAGGGTAATCTGTCCAGCGGTTACACAACAGGGCATTGCATGGCGGTGCCAGCGTACACCAAGAGGACACTAGGTGACAAGAAGAGTCTAAAAAAATGCCTAACAGGAGAGAAGGCTGGGTGTTACCTGATGCTTATGCCATGTGCATGCTAAAGGACTAATGATAGCCATTCCCTATTGCAGTGAAACATTTACATCTCTCTCTGTGGAAATGCCTCGGTGTCCTTTGGGTAGGTTGCCAGGTTATTTAATGACCTAGTTCTATTAAATCCAAAGTAGGGGCTCTATTTCATCTGAGAAAAATACGCTGGCTACTAAAATAGGAAGGTTTTTCTGATCTATCTCATGGAAGCATCTTAGTCTGGCTCTTGGAAGGGAGTTATGGGTCACAGGGCATTAGGAAAAGGTGTTAGAGATAAAATTTAGACCCTGGAGCTGCATTCAATAATCCCCTATGCTTGCTATTCTCCAAATTAGAAACAGTGCAACTGGTCCAGCTCCAAGTACCAACAGCAGGAGCCTGAACATAAAAAGCCAGTCCTATACCTCAAACATAGCAGATCTCTGCTTTGGTCTCAGCACACCACCACAGTCAAGAGTGTTTTCTGCCTGGAATCTTTGCTCCGTGTGAAGCAAAAACGTTTAGGTTGAGTGAAACTCACCCTGATACACAATAGAAGATGAAGACATCATGATTACAGTTATTTTTACTTAAGGAACTTTGTTTGGGGTAGCTCACACTCGTAGTTGGAAGTGGAGGACAACAGAGAGGAGGTGATGATGAGGAATCTTGTAGGGGATGCTGAGGAGCTTGGAGGATGTGCTTTTGTGGGAACAATAGCAGCTTTTAGTAGAAAGGCAGATTCTGACTCATTGCTGTGATGTGAAGTAAGAGAGGGAGAGGCGAGTTTGAATAGGTAGAGCTGGGATGATAATTTGATCGTGACAAAAGGAAGGGGCATTTTCTTAGCTTCATGTGTGAGGAATCTTTTAAGCTGTCGAGAAAATGAAGGTGGCACAAAAGATGAGCAAATGAGTCTCGGGGAAATAGTGCCAATGTCATGTTCTTAACTGAAAACCAACAGGGAACAAGGGATCAATGTGTTTCCAAACAAAAGGCAAGCCTGTCAATCATGTGGGTCTCTGTAATAACCTGTTTGAACTACTGTTGTCCTCTCTGACATTTCAAAGGGCTCCGAGTACCATGCACACAAGGGTTAAATTACACTGTGGTGATGCAGGAGGGCTGCTTGACCACATCTCTTCTGTAAGCGCTATTAAGTCAATGGACCTGTGAAATGAACAGTAACGAAGGAAGAGGATGGTTGGTGTCTGCAGAATGAAATCCTAATCCTTCATTAGGGGAAGAGCTAGCCTGTTCTGTTTTCCTGATCAGTGAGCCAGAGAAAACTACCGTATGATGGGAACTTTAACCACCCATGGATGATAATTTAAAGCCAACTCCAACCAGTAAGATATCTCTCAGACCTCGACATTAGCATTGACAGCTCCTTTGAGGGAGTGCTTGGCACTGTGGCTAGTGGCAATTCATCTGGAAGGATTTCCGGCTGCTTCTCATTCAATATCTCCATTGATTTGAATTTCTCTATGCAGCTCTGAGATAAGGAGAAGCCATAATACCTCCACAGAGTCAGGCAATTTTATTTCAGCTAATTAGTTTGCTCTGAAAGTGTGTTTGACCTCCTTGGAGGTATTGTTGGCTGTGTCAAGTAAAAGGCAGAATTCACAGCGTTGCTGAAGTTAACGATATGCACAGCCAGAAGTGAAATCTGAACCACGAGTTATTCAAGTTATTCAGGTATCCACAATATGCCCTCAGAATTATTTCTAAAACCCCTAGAAATTGCTAGGGAAGTACTGTGAGTTAAAAAAAAATCCCCCTTTTCTATTGACAGATGGAGATGGGAGGTAAAAATACATTGCTCTGGGCTCTGCCCATGTTTATTTTATTTACAACTTGTATTAAAATCTTTGTAAGATGATTTCCCCCTACCTGCTCCAGATAGGAACACAATCACAGAATCACAGAACCATAGACTGGCTCAGGTTGGAGATCACCTACCCCAACCTCCCTGCCATGGGCAGTGTCGCCTCTTAACCAGACTTGGTTGCTCAAGGCTTCATCCAATCTGGCTTTGAACACAACCAGGGAGGGAGCAGCCACAGCTTCTCCAGGCAATTGATTCCAGAGTCTTTCCACCCTTAGACTGAATAACTTCTTCATATAATCTAGTCTGAACCTCCTCTCCTTCAGTTTCAAACCATATCCTCTTGTCTTATTGCTAGATCCCCTTGGGAAAAGTCCCTCTGCAGCCTTCCTGTAGGTTCCCTATAATCAGTAAACAATTAGGGAAAATCACCTCCCTCTCTAACAAGCTTTCATGTCTTGGAAAGGATGCTGTGGCTGAGATGAAGCGTGTGTACAAGAATACCGAGGTCCTAGTTACAGTCCTGTTGTCATACCCTTCATCCTGTGCCATCCCAAGCACAGGATAAGGAGGCAGCATCACACAGTGGGAAAAGTCCCTCCTGAAGAGTAATGCTGAAGAGTTCACATGAATGCATGTGAACATGTACAAAACAAGCAGCTGCACATGTACATGCTGCTCTGTTCTGGGGCTCTTTGTGGTCAGAGCTGATCCAGAGAGTACTACTGGCTGACAGAAGGCACCAGATGAAACCAGGGTGTCTCTGCAAAACAAGGGAACGGATTTCCCAGCCCCCTTGGCACAGCTGCTTCTTAGTTGTGCTCTGCAAGCCTAAAATGCAACCCCCTCCAGGCCTTTGTTCTGAATATTCCTAAGGTTCATCCTCTGACTATAGGGAAAACTCTGCCATGAGTCTGTGCATTCATCAAGCTTTTTGTGAGATGCTTTCAGTGAGAGATCATCTGCTGTGCTTAAAGGCAGAGAGGGAGCGAACGTGTGTCTGAAAAACAAGCATTTGAAACCCCTGCCCTGCCTCTGCAGATGCCTGAAACGGTTTTTCTCATCGTAGGAATACGTGAACCTTTTGCAGAAGGATCCTATTAAGACCGTGTCGTCATCTGAAGGTATTTTAATGCAATGAAAAGCTTTAAAGAATCTGCAGACTGCTCCAGAGCTTTCTTGAATAGATGAAAAGAAGAATATTTCAGTCTTGGGGAAGCAACAAAAAAAAAGCCCCCAACCCAGCCATACCTGCTGACTTCTTTGCAGTCTTTTCGTCTTTCTTTTGTAGTCACCAATTAAAACTTCTGCTGCCTCTTCAAAAGTTTTGCTTGTTTGCAATTGGAGAATGGGAACCCCTCGAACCCATTGACCAAGGGCTGGCTGGGAGGCTGTATTCAAAGTAGAACCCTCTAAAAAGCAGAGCTAGTCCATTCTGTAGCTGCTGCTCTGTATATGCAGTCCTCTTCAGGAGTGTGATTCTGATTGCACTGAATGTTCCTGCTGTTTGCAGTATGAGCAATTATGCAACATGCATACACACTCATTCTTAGAGTCATCGAGGTTGGAAAACACCCTAAGGATCTTCGAGACCTCCGTGCAACCCCGAACCACTAAACCATATCCTGAACCATCCTCTCTGCCTATTTTCTGAATCCCTGCAAGGACAGTGCCTCCACCTCCTCCCTGGGCAGCCTGTTCCAAGACCTCCCCACTCTTGCTGTGAAGAAATTATTCCTAATATCCAATCTAAGCCTCCCTTGACACAACTTCACCCTATTTCCTCTTCTCCCTAGTGACTAGCAACAGAAGAAGAGGCCAACATCCACCTCAACTCAACCTCCCTTCAGGTAGCTGTAGAGAGTGAGCAATGAGGTCTCCCCTCAGCCTCATTTTCTCCAAGCTGGATAGCCCCAGCTCCCTCAGCGTCTCCTCAATAAGACTTGTTCTTCAGACCCCTAATGAGCCCAATTGCTCTTTGAATTCACCCCTATCTTCCTTTCTTCTCAGTTTCTTCTCTACATACATCAATTCTTGTCTCATGGAGACATGGAAAGCCTCTCTTTCACAGTTATTTAATCCTGGTCCTTTTCCACCAGTAAAGCACCAGTGCAATCATTCATAGATTCATACAATGCTTTGGGATGGAAGGGACCTCAAAGATCATCCAGTTCCAACCCCCCTGCCATGAGAAGGGACACCCTCCACTAGACCAGGGTGCTCAAGGACCCAGCCAATCTGGCCTTGAACACTTCCAGGGGGAGGGCAGTCACAACCTCCCCGGGCAACCTGTTCCAGTGTCTCAGCACCCTCATCGTGAAGGTAAATTAGCAGGCAGGGGTGTACCTTGTGCAGTCATCAGTGAGGGAATACAGAGAATCAATACTGGTTGTGGAAAACACAGAGTTTAGCTTTTCAGCTTGAAATCTTGGTGAATGGTGAGTCTTTTCATCAGTGCTTGCAGGTTCAGTGTCCTCTGCAGCTCCTATTATTGCCTTCCTCCTCCTCCTCTCTGCCTGGCTGCAGCCCAAGGAGGAATGGTACCATAAACATTTGAATCTTTCTTATTTAGTAATTAGTTTCAGGTCTTTAAGAAATGCTTGAGAAAAATGAATAGCACTCCTGAGAGCTCTGAGACCCATTCAGTGCATACAAGGTCCTCCTGGGCACTGCCAGCAACCGACGGTCACATTGTACCACTGTGGAAAACAAGGAAGACAAGACAAACAAAGACATTATAAATGGACTCTCACAAAATAATGTCTCCCTGTCCATAAAAAATGATCATGGAATGAAACTGGTTTAGAAGGAAGGCCTGGAAGTTTATTCATTAGTCAGATTTTGGCCCCAGTACAAGAATACCCAACCCAGTACAAGAATACTGCCAGCCCAGGGAAGCAGTGCCTCCACATAACCTCTTCTTGGTGGCTTGACCTTCTGCCCCAGTTGAATGTTCTCCTCTCAGCCCTGGGGATGAGGCTTTTTGTTCTCTGTGGCCCCACAGAAACTCAAGTACATAAAGTCAAGTTCCCTCTTGCCTGGAGTTGAGTGTAGGACAGCATGGACTTGTTTCCCCACCAGGCTTTGTATTGTAGCCAGGATGAGAGCATGACCTGAGGCTGCTAAAGCACAGGGTCACCTGCCCACTGATCCCAGTATGCCATGGCAATTGGGTTTGAATAGCTTGCTGCTGTTACAAATGCTGGCAGTTAACAGGACAGTTCATAGAATTTTAGAATCATTAATCTTGGAAGAGACCTCTAGGATCATCCAGTCCAACCATCACTCCAACCCCCCCTAAACCATATTCACTAGGACCACATCTACTTGTTGTTTGAATACCTCCAGGGACAGTGCTTCTACCACCAGTCTGGACAGCCTGTTCCAATCCCTGAGGACATTTCTCCTGATCATAGAATCGTAGCCCTCCTTGAGCTGGAGTACATAAGTTCACTCGTTGCAGGCAGCACATTTTCCTTGCAGTGATGATCTTGGAGATGAGGACATGTCAATCCAAACCAGCCTTTCCTGAGGATGAGGCTGAGAGAAATTTCCAGGCTGTTCTTAGGAGCCAGGGAGGGCAGGCAGTAGTGTTTCAGCAGAAATGAGCTGGCCATCAGAGAAGCTGATGAAGTTGTGCCTGCTGATGGCCTGGGCCAGCCTGGGTGCTGGCAGGTGAGAAGCTTCGAGGCAATTTTTTGTCTGTCACCTGAGGAAGCAGAAAGCTGAAAGCTCTGAACTTGTTCCTGAAGCAAATTACCTCTGGTTTTTCTTTTTACAGAACAAAACCTCACCAGAACTTCCCTCTCGCAGGAAATACTCCCCTGGTGCAACTTGTGGCCATCTCCTCTTGTCCTGTCAGCAGTTACTTGGGAGAAGAGGCTGACACTGTCCTCCCTACAACCTCCTTTCAGGTGAAGAGCAGTAGGGTTTTGTCTCAGACTCCTGTTTTTCAGGTTAAACACTCCCAACTCCCTCAGCCTCTCCTATAATCACGTATCACAGATAACTGATTTTCATCTGCCTCGTGTGAGTTTACTGCTGCTTTTGCATTAATCTAGGCATAACTTTAGTGCTCAGTGGCAAGGGGGGTGTTAATTATTTACACTGCTATCAATCATTAATTACTGTGATGTGGTATCTGTAGCCCCGTTACCATTCGGAGCGATAGAAGGGCTGTTGCTATGCTAGACACAAAATGGGCTGTGACAGAAATGAAAGCAGTTCATCACTGGCTTTTATGGGAGGCAGGGGTACATTTTGGTTTAGTGGCTCTCTGATGTCTTCAGTTCGTAAGGAAGCACAGTGTGTGGCTGAACTATGCAGAGCACTGAAATCATAGAGCGTGTATACCGCTAGCATCGGCTACGATTTGCTGTTTGTCCTCTGGTAACTGCAAAGACACGTGTCACATCCCGTGAAGAGCCTAGTACTAAGTGGTGTCATCATTCAAGCAGTTGCTTCAGCTTCAATGGGATTATCCGTGCGCTTACAGTCAGGCCCATAAGTAACTGCCTTGTTGGGTCAAGGCTTGCCTTGGTATCGAGGGATTTTTCTGCTCTGTTTTGTGCAGGGTTCAGTTATCACCACATTTATTGCAATAAACGGAGAGCGGGATGGAAATAAGAAGTGGAAAATGATAGGAAGCTTCTTGACTTGGCTTTTATCGTTGCAGCTATAATTGCACATCCTGGCTGAGTCCCTACATAATTCATGCAGACGATAACTAAAATAATCAGGAAAGCAAAGAGGGAACACGATACAGTCACGCTGTCATTTACACAGCGTTGTTGCCCCTGACAGTGTGAAACTGAATCCACCATATTCTCTCCTGTCCTAACTTGCCCTTTTTCTCATCACTTCACTATATTTCTTCTGGCTTGTGCTCCTGTTATTTTGCTATTTATTAAGGATAAGCTCTCTTCCTGCAGAAGAGAGCCCCTGCTCATAACAACCTCAGCTTCTTCAATCTTTTTCTGAATAAGAAGGCTGGGTAGATTCTCCTTCTTTGACATAAGCATTGCTCCAGCTCAGAATCATATTAACAGTCTTATTAACACAGCTAATTAGTCTTTGGCTCTGGACACAGTGCCCCGTAAATTGTTTTTCTCTTTTCCATGACAGACTGACAGTGATCTGTGAGACAGCATTTGCCTCTGTGCTAGAAATACCTCAGGATCTAGGCTTTTCCTTGGTTTTGGAAAGAAAAAACTCCTGTTTTCTAGCATAGGCTGTGGTACTGTGACACTCTGCGTTGGTGTGATTTATCTGCAGATACTGAGAATATATGCATCTCATGAAACTAATGGCTGTTCTCTGCGGGGTCTCATGCATTCCTTCTTTTTCTTTGTTTTCCTTCAAAATTTTTGCTGGAACAGACTGGCTGGGGAATGGCTGGAAGTGCCAGGAGGTCCCTGAGAGCCGCCTCAGGGAAAGGCTCTAGAGGTTTTCCCCTGTACCATATGCTTCACCCTGCCCTGGCAAGCAGGATGGACCTGCTGGATGTTTCCTGTATCCTTTCAGCCTGTTTTTCTGTTAGTTGACTCTATCACCTTTCTCCTCTCTGCTCTGGGACTTGGATTTTGAGATGAATTCTCAGCTTGGGACTTGGTAGAGCGAGCTGTTATTAAGCACCAGATGAACTTTGAAGTCCCATCTTACACATAAATTGCGATGGCTTTGAGGCATCCACCAAACTGAGTCCATCACTCCCAGGTACTCTCGGTTGTGGCTCTGCTAGTCTGGCTTCATTTAACTATAACACAGGGTAAAACCAGGTTTTTAATGGTTTACGAGTGAAACCATTAACTGAGATAACGTGTGTGGCAGCAACTGGACAGCTGTCACCTCACTTCATTGAAGCGTAAGAACTCGGGTAAATCTGAGCTGAGTTTATATTTAATTACTGACTTAATCATTAAATCAAAGAAACATTATGGATCAGATGGGACCTTGAAAGATCACCCAGTCCAATCCCGCTGCCACAGCAGGATCACCCAGACCCAGTCACACAGGAACAGATCCAGGTGGGTCTGGAACATCTCCAGAGAAGGAGACTCCACAACCCCCCTGGGCAGCCTGTTCCAGTGCTCCAGTACCCTCCCTGGGAAGAAGTTCCTGCTGATATTGATAGGGAACCTCCTCTGTTCCAGCTGGCACCCATTGCCCCTTGTCCTATCCCCAGATGCCCTTGAGAAGAGCCTGGCTCCATCCTCCTGACACCCCCCCCTCACATATTTACAGACATGAATGAGGTCCCCCCTCAGCCTTCTCTTCTCCAATCTGAAGAGACCCAGCTCCCTCAGCCTTTCCTCATCAGGAAGGTGCTCTTCTTCCTTCATCATTGAGAAACAGTATCTGAGCACAGAAACCTCCCATGAAAACACCTTCCAGATATGTTGCCATCTTTATTGTTATCACGACTGCATTAATGGGTTAGCGTGGAGAATGTGTGCTTCAAAATACAGCCTGATCCCTGCCTTGCTGTTCTGCTCCCTGATGTTGTCAGGTTTTTCTCTCAGCAGCATCTGAAGTGTGAGTGTTAGAAACCATCTTACTTTGAACTCCTGCTCTTACTCTTCCCAGATAGACCTTTACACATTTAGATGCTATCAGCTCTGTGCTGCCTCCTTGCATTCCTTGAGAGCTGTCTGGAGAGACAGAGGTTTAGCACGTTACGCTCACCAGTGGGTTTGTCTCATAAATATTCATTTCATTGTGCTGTGAGGTTGGTTGTGCTTTTTACACAGGTATGAAATGAAATAGTTTCGGCATGTAAAAGATGGAGAAAGCAGATCCAACTGACGTATGGTGAAGTCATCCTCTGAAGTTTATCTTGTCCCACTTGATTGTGAGTTAATACATACAGGGGACACTGTTCAGGTGTTGATACTGACCCAGTAGTACCCCTTTATCCTTGAGATCACAGGCTGCTTCTTCAACATCCTTTACTTCTACACAGGAGTGTAGGCAAACACTGTAACCAGCAGGAGGAAGGAGGTGATGGGGCCCTTGTACTCTGCACGCATGTGACTGCACCCTGAGTACCCAGGTTTGGGTGCCACGGTATCAGAAGGACATTGAGGGGCTGGAGTGGGGCCAGAGAAGGGTAACGAGGCAACGAGGTGTGGAAAACAGGCTCTATGAGGAGCAGCTGAGGGAACTGGGGCTATTTAGTCTAGAGAAGAGGAGGCTGAGAGGAGACCTTGTATCTCTCTACAACCATCTAAAAGGAGATTGTGTCACGGCTGCTGCTGGTCTCTTCTCCCAAACTATTAATGATAGAATGAAGGCAAATGGCCTCAAGCTGCATTAAGGGAGGTTTGGACTGGCTATTGGAAAGAAATTCTTTCCTGAGAGAGAGGCACTGGACCAGGATGCCCAGGGAGGTGGTGGAGTCGCCAATCCTGGAGGAGTTTAAAAGGTGAGTAGCTAGAGCACTTGAAACCATGGTCTAGGGGTTGGGGAGCTGTTGGGACGAGGGCTGGACTTGATGATCCTGGGCATCCTTTCCAACCATGAGGATTCTATGATTGAATTTCAATTCTGATTTGGATTTTGTGACAAAATCAAGACTCACAAGAGTTTGTCAAAGCTTGTGCAGTCACCAGCATTGCGAGTCCTGATGAAAACAAGAAACGTTATTTTACAACTCCAGATCCAGTCGCTTTTGCTGAGAGGTTTAACACAACATTTCCTGGTTCACTCCTGGGCAAAGTGAGCGCCCCAGGAGCACCGATTGCACATGTCTGTCTGAAAGAGTTCAGCTGAAAGGCAGGTCTGTTGCTCACAAAGCCTATGTGGCTGTGCTCATTCAGGGAGCTGGATGGACCCCTGTGTTTCGGGCTTTTTGTGGAAAGCATTTGTTTCTTTCAGTACCCAGCCAGCGTTATGTTTTCCAACATCAGCCCAGGCAACGTGGCGCAACATTGCGTAAAGCTATTAGTTTTGCCCCTTTGGCATGGCAGAGAATGAAAATGGGATTTAAATTGTTCTCTTCAGACTAGAAATACCCCAAGGCACTTTGTGAAGTCACATTTTAAATTAGATGAAGGAGTATTAGAGTGGATATTAGGTAACCGGCAACATCCTGGACATGGCAGCAGAGAAAAAGGCTTCTGCTTTCTTTGTAAAAGAAGACGTTGTGGGTTGAGACAGATGTGCCGCGTTTGAAAGCGGCTGGCAATAGGAATTGTTTGAAGCTCATCATGCTCTTTTGCACTCTTACAATAGGGATGGCTTTGGTTGTCTGCTCTGTAAATTTTTAGAAGTATTCAAACCTCAGCATTTACTTGGCTGCTGCTGCAATGTGAATGGATTGTGTGTGCATTACTGTCAGAATTTGACGTGTAGGTTATATCGGGGAGCTGTGAGTCTGCTATAGAGAGGTTTATTTATAACATCTTACAGGGCATAGTGCAGTTACACCGAGGAAACAAGATAAATATGAAGAACAAAAGGCAAATTAAAATGTTGACAGTACAGGTCTCGTAACAACTGTTCCTCAAAATATTTCAGTATAAAATGTCTTTGTTTAGCTGAGTTCCATGAGCTATAACACTTAGCAAGTGTTTCTTCTTGGGATTCTTCTGTACTGTTTCTCTGGTGTCTGATGGGGGAAGCTTAAGGCTCTGCCTCTTCTCTGAAAGTCTGGGCAACTGGTCAAATCAGCCCTGCTTGAGCACAACTGGGCAACGTGACCTCCAGAGGTGCCTTGTGACCTCAAACGTTCTGTGAGTCTGAAAAGTTTGGATGTGTGTTGTCTTCCTGCCATTGATTTTCCAAAAATGCATAACATTAGTATCTCAGGAGTGTTGTCCTGCTGTCAGCCTTGGCTGAAACTGGTGAGCAGCTTTCAAAGGGTCTGTGGACCCTAGGAAATGTAATAGCAAGACTATATAGCTAAATAAATTGAAATAAAAAGAAAGTAAAATGAAAGACAATAGTCAAATAAAGTCAAATAATAAAATGAAACAAAATAAAATATATAATTGCATAAAATAACATAAAATAAACTAAAATAAACTAAAATAAATACAAGAAAATAAAATAAAAGGAAATGAAATAGAATAGTAAAATAAAGTTCAATAATAAACTAAAATATTAATGAAATAAAACAAAATAAAAATGTATAAAAAACCCAAAATGCATAAAATCAGAAACATAAAATAAACACAATAAGATTAAATTAAATTAAATTGAATTAAATTAAGTGGTTCCTATAGAAAGGCTTTGTTAGCACAATGTAAACAAACTCGAAGTGCAACAGGTTACTTCCTCCTTTGACTCACTGGATTAAGTAAGACAGTAAATTCAAGGATCACTTCAATTTCAGGTTTCAGTTTATCCTGAACTACTGCAACAAGCAGGTAAAGACTGTTCTCTTCCACGAACTGCCTTTGGTGATTTGATCAGGATCTAGCCTTGAGCTTTCTTTTGCTGCAGGAAGCGAAAAGCTTTGTCTTGGGGGCTGACATTTATGGTTTGACCGATGGGCTCTGAAATTGAGGGTAGCACTAGTTAACATGAAGAACAGCCCTAAATGCAGTTATCAGACACAAGTCAGACAGCTGAGTGTTCAGCTACATTCAATAAAAGTGATGTATTGATAAAAGAGATGCACTTCTTGCATGTCTCTCCTAACTAATTTGGTACCCACAATGAGTAAAGTTTGGTTGGCTGCCAGGTCTTCTGGATCACCATTATAAGCAGCAGTCACTCCTGTGCTGGTGCCATAGATATCTCGGGGACACAGTCCAATTTTAGGAGCTGATATTGAGAACAAATCAGAAGGATAAACAGGAATGGAGGACTGGGGAAGGCAGGATGGTGATTGCAATAAAAAGCAATCATATACAGTTCTTCAATACCCAAGCATGCATAATTCATACGTGTTTGTTCCATGCCCTTCAGTAACAGCCTTGGTGGTTGTTTTTCTGTAGTAATGAAATTCCACTGGTGAGACAAAGCAAAGGGAGTTTTTAGGATGGACGTGAATGAGAGGAGGGAAGTACAGCGTATTCCAGGAAGGCTAAGAATTTGGAATTCAGACTATTTCATTTAGAAATACAGAGCACATCTCAAAGGTTTCCTGCTTGTCAGGTGACTGATGTTGCCTGGTATGCAGGGGGTTCTTTTACATGAAGAAGTAATTTTAGTGCCAAATGCTATTCAAACTGCTTGAGCATGTGCCTGAAAAAGAGGTCAGAACAGCACAGTTAAGAAGCTTCTTTACTCTGTCAAGTTATGCTCTTACAAGACTTCTGAGGGAAAAAGGGAGCGAACTAATTTTATATTCACAGGTTTGTGAGTTGGAAGGGACCTCAGGGATCATCTGGTCCAACTTCTTAAAGCAGGATCTAGTTGAAATGAGTTGGCCCAGAACCCTATCCAGTTGAGCCTGCAGTACTTCCCATGGAAGACCCTTCCACTGTCTAACAGCTCTCAGCGTGAACAACTTTCCTCTTGAATCCAGTCAGAGTCTCTCCTGGAGCAACTTGTAACCATGAAGGAGATAACTGGATAGAGTTGCAAGAACACAGTAAATATCATCACAATTGATAGGACACATCAGCTAAGGGTTTTAGTGTGGTCTTCTGGATTTCTGTGTCACACGATTAGCCCTCCTCTAGTGAAGCAGTACACAGGGTTTATTGACTGGGGCTGGGTATTCGTAAAGCTCATTTTTAGGGAAAAAGAGGCAGTGTGCAAAGTGATCTGGCTACAAGATACACTGTGATGTTTCTGTTTCATAGATTGTGGCACCAAATGAACTGTGTGAGCTTATAGCTTCTATCACATAAAGATCTGAAGCATAAGAAAGTCTTTGAATGAGACACAACGAGTAGATGCAGCAATAAACTACAAAAGACCTTCCACTTCTTCCTACCTGAACTAAAAGTTCTGTCATGTCAAAGTGTAGGAGGTTGAAAGCCAGCAAATATTACTGTGGTGAGTAGATCTTGGCTGGATGACAGACCCTCTCCCCTTCACTCAAAAGGTCAGGGGGAGAAAATATGATGGGCAAGATTATGGGTTGACAGAAAGGCAGTTTAATGAGAAAAGCAAAGGCTGTGCAGAGAAGCAAACAGCATGAAGTACACTCTGTCTGTCCTCCATTACTGATATTACACAGCTTTTTGTGAGCTTTAGCAGGTAAGCATTAAGGAGAAGAAACCAATTAATTGATAATGAGCTGTCACAGATTCCCACAATTATAATGTTAATGCAAAGAGGTCTCTCATGAGGGAAGCATCTTTTAACGTGCTATCCCCTTCGGCATGTATTCCCAGGAAATACTTAAAATGGATTTAATTTATAGATTAATCTATTATATAGGTTATTAATTAGGTTATTAATAGGTTACATCGATTATTAATATTGTATTTTATTATAAAGGTTATAAATAGGTTACATAGATGATTAATATTGTATTGTTTAGGTTAGTAATTATGTAGGTTATTAATAGGTTATCTATATTTATTTATAAGATATTAATAGATATTTATTAATCATCTATAAACATAGATGATTAATATTGTATTATATAGTTTATTAATAGGTTATATACCTTATTAATTTCTATATTGAAGGCATCCTCTTTTCCCTACGTTAATTCCTAGCATGTGGACAGCTGTCTTCTGGCTCAAAATACTGTTGAGAGTACTGATGAGAATCGTACTTGATGTCTGGCTTTTTCCTCATCAAAAGAGCTGCAAACTCAAGAGAAGAATATACTTTAAAACAAATCTAGCAAAGCAAAGTCCACGAGAAAACACCAGGGGTAGGGAATGTAAAACCAGGGTAGAGATAAATACAGAGCTGCTTAGGAGCTGTTGTTCGTGCGAGCGTGTGGGAGAGCGCTGCAGCTGAATTCTGTTGTGTTTACACTCACTTTTTTCAATACCTTTGGGCTGTGGTGACCCAGTTCCCAAACTCCATGAATTATTCTTGGCTAAGGTGTGTATTTAAAAAGAAGAAACGACTTGAGGATGTAAATTCTTGTCAGCTGTTGTGCGAATATACATGAGCACAGGGGTTGATGTCACGCCTCTTGCATAATTCCACCCGTAGTGTCAAACAAGCATGACACTTAATTTCCTCTTCTTAGCTCTTGGGTTCTCTTAGCTCAGTCACAGTTTTGACTTAACTTCTGCGTGAAATGTAGCTGCTAATTATTCCACAGCTTGCAGCTTTCGATGAAACGGCTGCGTTATCAATCACTACATAACTGTTCTTTAAAATCCTACGAGCAGTTATTGAGGGGAAAGGTATCTGGGTTTATTCCTCTTGTGTTTAGCCCCCTTCATTTTCCCCTGTAGTCCTACTAAGAGACTTTATGGTTGCTTTAATTTCTTAGATAGGGGGGAAAAAATCCAAACCCGCTGGCTAAATGGATTAAAGGGAAGGGCAAATAGAGCTGCTTTACAACGCTCCTAGTGCTTTTTTTAGTGGGAAGAGAGGAGCTTCTCTCTGACTTCACTGCACTCTGCTTATGGGCAGCAGTCTATGAGTCACTGCCTTGAAGAGATAGAGACTTATTTTAATTACACTCAACGAAGCTGCATTTGCAGGAGTGAGTCATAGCCTAATGCAATTTCATAATAATTACATAAGTATTTTAGAGCGATGCCTTGTAGCTTTGCCTATTTTACTTGTTCTCCGGGGTAACTGGAGAAGGTGATTCATTTTAAATGGGCTAGTATATATTATTTACTAGTAATAATGACTTCTGTTATTTATAGATAGAGAGCGTGTATGGTTCTATACAGATCAGCAACATGATAAGGCTCCGGAGCCCAAGGGCATGGAGCACATGGGTGCAGACATTACAGTGATTAAAAATACGGTGGGTGAGATTGGTGCTGTGATAAGCAGACAGAGCAGCTCTCTGAAGAATGTTTTGATGCATAATGTGAGGTCACGTCAAGTGCTCCCAAGCAAGTTTAGAGGTTCTGATGGCTGAAGGAGTGCATGAAGAAGAAAGGCAGGCAGTGCTGTTTGCAAGGAAATGGGGAAGAACTGGAGGTAAAGACCTCAAACCCCCTTTCCTTCTCTTTTACTACTGATGAGCATCATTTGATCACACTTGCATGGTTATATTGAGGGCTCCTGGGTTGGACCAAGCACATTTACCTGACAGGATTCCATGAGCTCGCTCACTGGGCAGTGAGCATGTTTTCCATGTGGTACTGGGAAGGACATGTTAGCATTGCATAACCAGTTAGGCGCTGCTCAGGTAACACTGCGCTGTTGTGAGAAGGTGGTGTGATGTGGTGCAAGGCACACCCTTTGACATGATAACTAGAGACTTTTGCCTTACTCCTTTGAAGGAAAGCCGGAGAACAACACAGCAGTATAGATGTTTGTGGTAGAGCATGTGAACCCTGAGAGGGAAGGTGTTGCTAGGTAGAAAAGACTGGAAGGTCTGGGGTGGTTTTATTTGAGCTGTGGAGAACTAGTTCAGGCGTGTTTGTGTGCTGCTGGGGAGGAGCTCATTTATGCAAGAGGAATTTTCTTTGTTTTCTATCCAGCTGCCCATTGCCTTGAGCTACCTTCCTTGGGTGGTGTCTATCTACTTACCATAACAAGGCTTGGACTTCTTGCTCAGCTGGTGTTTGCTTGCTCAGAACACTTAGCCTAGATATAAGGGAAAGTTTGGTTGAGAAAGTTGGTGTGGATGGGTAATTACAATCGAGCGCTCTTTGTGGTAACCTAATTACTCCTCTGTGCAACTAAAACCAGTGGCTGTGCTTTCCACTCTCAATAAGGGAGCAAGCACATTGTCCCGAGGTGGTTTGAAAGCCCTGTTACCATCGCCTTCTCTTTAGGGGAAGGGGAATTGGGTGAAGAGGAAAGGTAAATGCTACAGACTCACGGAGAAATCAGGGCTCTGCATGAGGAAGGGCATCCATATGTGTTCAGTCACAGGCAAAGTATTTTAACCACAAGACCATTCTCACTCCTGTACAAACAAGCAGCTTGGTTTTGTTCCTTTCTCGTTGGTAGTTATGACAGGCTACCGACCTGCACGAACGCGTGAATGTTCATGGCAGAGGGTTTGCTAGAAGAAACGTGTTTGGAGCAGAGACTTGAAAGATGGATGAGTCAATGGGTTCACAGAGAAGAGAAGCTTTTTCTTTTATATGAAGACTATTATTGCCTGGTATGTCAATTTTATTCCTGAAAGGATTAGCTGGAGCCGAGAGACTTCATCTGGGAATCAAAATGCGTACAGGTTTTGTGAGAAACGGGATAGAACAGACTACTTTTGAAATAATTCTGTCCATCTGCCTGTCGTTACTGTGAAGAATGGGATCTTTCTTGGATTTAATCAGTAGTACATCTGAATCATTTATTACCATGGTGCCTGTGCAACAGACGCAGCAGAAGAAAACACCAAGTTTCCAGAAGGGTTTGGTCTAACTGTCAGGAACTGGGTTTGGTTGTGGCTCCAGATTTTTAATGTTGGTTCTGATTCCTTGAAGAATACATTGAGTGGTGTCTCTGCCTGTGCTGAGATCATTGAACGCAGTAATGTTTGCAGTATGTTATCTCTGGCAGAGGGAATTCCACTGAGCATTTCTTGCATGGGATGTTGTTCCCAAGAGTCCAAATGGGAGTTGAAGAGTCACTAGAGAAGGAGCAGAGCCCCATCATAATTAGGATAAGCTTAACTCACATCTGGCCTGAATAATTTGGCCATGAATCTGAGGAAACTTTTTTCCCTCTCCTTGGGAGTGACAGCCAAGGATATAGAAAAGGGGTAAAGACTGAGATTGCCAGTGGTAAACGCTAGTGGTTGTAACCCCATCTGATAGTCAGGGTGATCAATACACAGCATGATGAAGTGTTGGTAACTTGCATGCTGACCCTGAAAAGCATCGTTTCTGTCAGGGAAAATGAAAGGTGCTGCCAGAGCTGTTCTCTGTCCCTCCCCGTGTCCTGCCTAGATATGATAGATGTCCATTTCTGAGTGTTAACAGCAAACATTGCATGAATGCTTGTAATAAAGATGCTCGACACACCAAATTTAACTGCAGAAACCCAGCCCTGCTTCTGAACTGGGGGGGGGGGCTGCAGCCACTGGCGCCTGTGGCCGGATGACAGCTCATTATACGACAGCAAAATAACAAAGTTGACTCCCAAGGAGCCTCGTGCTTTGTTCTACAAAGGCTGGGGAGAGAGAAGCAGCTGCTCTGCAGCTTCCGTGGAATAACTCCATTGTTAGATAGACAATACTTGGACACAAAGACTACATACCTTTGGAGACATCAGGGTCCAGCGTGAGTGTCTTACTTTCACTGGAGGAAGCATGTGACATGCTTGGAATAAAGACACGCACGGCAGGGAAAAGCTAACAGCGCAGAAAATCGGGCTGATGTGGAAATAACCTCTTTGACAGTGTTTCTGCCTTTGGTTGGGTTTTTCTGTGGACACTGATGATGAAACCTGTGCACGTGACAGTGGCCAACCTGTGATGCTAAGACTGTGTCTACAAGAAAGACCTTTGCTTTCTCCTTGTTATACACTGGGGAAAAAACCCATCTGCAAAGGTGGAAATGAACTAGCAGAGGTCATCAGGGGAATCCCGAATTATTTCTGATGCACTACTGCAGTGATCCCCAAGTGCAGCACCTGCCAGGAACAGACTGTAGAGATGTTTTCAGAAAAGTAAAGTTGATTCCAAGTGCAGTGAACAAAGTGGTTGGGAAGTGAAGCCCGAATACGTCCATTTCTTTGCCTTGCCTGAAGACAAAAGGTTGGTTAGAATCCTGATGAATAAATGATGAATGAATATTTTTGTTAGCTGTATGGACTCTGTTTGCCAATCAATATTGGCACCGACAAAATTAGAAAGAGAAGAGGGGAAGTCTAAGGGATGTGAAGCATGAGAAAGCAACTTCTCTAATCTAATTTGCAGAAGACACCAAGTTGGGGGGAGTGTGGATCTGCTGGAGGGGAGGAGGATGCTGCAGAAAGGTCTGGACAGGTTGGGTCAACGGGCAGAGGCTGATGGGATGAGGTTTAACAGGGTTATGTGCAGAGTCCTACACTTCAGCCACAATAACCCCCTGCAGCTAGAGACTGGAGGATGAGTGCCTGAAGAGCAGCCTGGCAGAGAAGGATGTGGGAGCTGACTGGTTGACAACTGGCTGAACAGGAGCCAGCAGTGTGCCCACATAGCACGAAAGCCAATGGCATCCTGACTTGGATCAGCAATAGTGTGGCCAGCAGGACTAGGGACATCATTCTGCCCCTGTACTGGTCACTGGGGAGGCCTCCCCTCAAGTACTGGGGACAGTTCTGAGCCCCCTGCTTCAAGAAAGAGATTGAGGGGCTGGAGTGGGTCCAGAGGAGTGCACAAGGTAGGGGAGGGGACCAGAATGGACTGTCCAGGAAAGTAGTGGAGTTGCCATCTCTGGAGATGTTTAAAGTCCGACTGAACATAGGCTATTTGAAACTTTGTGAAAGTGCTAGAAGAGGATTCTTCTCAATCAAGGACTGGTCTGGGTTAAAGTGCTGTTTCAATAATACAGATAGGTGATCTTGACCAACACTCCAAAATACCATGTTTCTGATATCTCTGAACATCAAACACCCTGGTGATCCCCAAAGCTAAAGATGACAAGGTGGGGAGAAGCTATGACAGCAGTGAATACATCCTTCTGTGTGACCTGTTTCCCTGACTTCACAGAATGATAGAATAAAAAGGTTGGAAGGGATCAACCCCCCTCCCCAACAGGCAGGGACTTCATTGTGTTTTGCACTGCACCTTTTCTTTTCACAGCTCTCACACTTCTCCCAAACACCTGAGCCTGGCATCACAGATCCTGCTGCAGGAGAGAGACAGTTGTGGCAAGCAGCAGAAATACTGGATGATCTTTCCAGGTCACTTCCAATCTGTGATGTTCTGTTCTGTGATGTTCTGTGACTTGGTCTAGGTGATCCTGCTGTGACAGGGGTTTTAGACTGGATGATCTTTCAAGGTCTCCCTAGTGATTCTATGGTTCTATGAAATACAGTAGGGTGTAAAGGAGCAGGTGATGTGTTCAGTCAGTGGGATCCAACTGGTTTGAATTTAAGCTTTCTCCCTAAATGCTTAGCTTCAGGAATCTTCTGAGTCAATTACCCCAGTCAGTCCTGGGCTCAGCTGTTTGCTGTGGTGTCACTTGTTTGAGGTTTGTAACAGCATGTCCTCCCTTGCTGTTTGCCCAGGTGGAATGTTTACATTGACCTCATGCAAGTTATAGTTTGGCTTAAAAACACTTCCAGTTTCCCTAATAAACTGTTTCAGGTACATCGAGGTGACTATAAACAGGGCTCGGCTGCGCAAGTGCCTGGACTATCAGAATATCTATTTATGAGAACTCAGAGTACTCCTTTAGAGGAACATTCTCTGATGACTACCCAAAAGCATGCAGGTAGAAGGAAAAACAGAACGACTTCAAAACATGAACATTGCGT
The DNA here is from genome assembly GCA_013397515.1 of Upupa epops. Taxonomy (NCBI): domain Eukaryota; kingdom Metazoa; phylum Chordata; class Aves; order Bucerotiformes; family Upupidae; genus Upupa; species Upupa epops. Next base: position 503,539 of record VZRI01009123.1, on the reverse strand, counting down.
CACTACGAACATCAAACACCCAAAGAGAACACAGCTCTGTAAAGTCATGAATCATTCGAGTCAAATTAAAACCTGTCCCTGAATCTGGGAGGTAAATCCTCAGTGCAGTCTCTTCTATGAATATTTGCAGGAGGAAACCCTCCTGGTTGAGTCTGGTCACAGAGGAGGTTCCCTCTCAATCTCAGCAGGACTTTCTTCCCAGGGAGGGTACCAGAGCACTGGACCAGGCTGCCCAGGGGGGTTGTGGAGTCTCCTTCTCTGGAGACGTTCCAGACCCGCCTGGCTGTGTTCCTGTGTGACTTGGGTGATCCTGCTGTGGCAGGAGGATTGGACTGGATGATCTTTCAAGGTGCTTTCTGATCCCTAATGATTCTATGATCTTATTGAAGACAGGGATTTACATCTCTCCAGGCATTTTCGGTAGCTGTCATTTAAAACCATATCTATTTCTTTTCAAAAACACATTACTTCTGAATACTTTTTTTGAGGATTTTAGTTTCTTTCCCTATTTTCTTCTGCCTTTTACCCACTTCATTTAGGAGATGAACTGTGTGTTAGATATGCATTATATCCAAAGCTGACGACAGTGAGACTGGTTTGGTGTAAAATCCGTGTGTTGAGGACCAAGCTGCTCTGGGTTTCCATGTTTTAGCATGAAATACCTAACTAGAAGTCTGTGGCTACCCTCCCTCAAAGTTTTAGGTGGATGCCCTGGTTTGGTAGCTGCCTGCTATTTTTAAGGAAGCATTGTTGGCTTGGCCAGTGCTCTGCTGAGCATTCACTGATTTAATACAGCGACCATACATGTCAAGAGAAAAATCACTCGCGTCACTTCAGACAATACCCAGGATGTGAACACAACGTTCTTGGAGGCAAAAGGAAAATGCTTTATCCTGCTTCTTCGGCTGGCCATCCATGGACTGACAGGAAACCAGAGTACACAAAACCCTCTGACAAAGGGGCCCTTGCGTGTAGGAGGGACAATGAAATAGCGAGTGTTGCCCATGCTATCTGCTGTTGGTGAAGTAAGCGCTAGGTGTGGATGTTTAGGGAGGGCTTCAAACACATTGTGAAACTGAGAACTGATTTGCTCCATCCCAGCACTTATCTAATGATGCTTCCAATCAGAAAATAGGGTGTTCGGTTGCTTTTTGTTCCCCAGCCACCTGGGAAAGTTCTACCCTTACAGAACTGGCCCCACAAGCAGTTAATTTTGAGAGCTCTGGCTTCTGACATTTCAGAACTTAAAAACAATGATACCTCAGATATGACTAATCCTGAAATTCATGGAATGATTAGCATAAACCATAGTAGGAATAAATCTTGAGAGATTATCTTCTTCAGGTGAAAGGCAAGTTCTAGCAGCTACCGAATACATCCCTCGTGTTACTTGGGTTGCTCGTGCTGATTTGCACCTCGATGGCAAAGGACAGGGTGCACAGTGCAGGTGTTGTGGGACAATTTCATACTGTTGTTGCTGAAGGAACTTACTGTTGGTGAGTAGACCGGGTTGTAGCTAGACTGTCCTTGCTAGAAAACAGCCTGGAACAGAGATTAAGTTTTAATGTCAGAGTGCAGTTGTTGCAGGTTTTAAAGTTTTAATGAAAAGTGCAAAGGAATCGTAGAGTCCTTAGGGATCAGAAGGGACCCTGAAAGATCACCCAGTCCAATCCCCCTGCCACAGCAGGATCACCCAGACCAAGTCGCACAGGAACACAGCCAGGTGGGTCTGGAACATCTCCAGAGAAGGAGACTCCACAACCCCCCTGGGCAGCCTGTACCAGTGCTCCAGGACCCTCCCTGGGAAGAAGTTCCTGCTGATATTGATATGGAACCTCCTGTGTTCCAGCTGGCACCCAGTGCCCCTTGTCCTATCACCAGATGCCCTTGAGAAGAGCCCGGCTCCATCCTCCTGACACCCACCCTCACATCTTTAGAGACATGAATGAGGTCACTCCTCAGCCTCCTCTTCTTCAGGCTCAAGACATCCAGCTCCCTCACCCTTTCCTCATTAGGGAGGTGCTCTACTTCCTTCGTCATTTCCATTGCTTTATGCTGGACACCCTCCAGCAGCTCTGTGTCCTTCTGGAACAGGGGGGCCCAGAACTGGACACAATATTGCAGATGCAGTCTCACCAGTGCAGAGTAGAGGGGAAGAAGAACCTCCTGCTAACCACCCATCTTCTGATCCCCTCCAGATGCTGTTGGCCCTCCTGGCCACAAGAGCACATTGCTGGCTCAGAGTCATCCTGCTGGCCACTAGGACCCCCAAGTCCCTTTCTCCTCCACTGCTCTGAATCTGAATCAAACATGCTATAGGGGCAACTCCATCTTCTAGGCAGGATTTTTTAATGGGCTTTTGTCTGTTACATCTAAAAAAATGATGACAGCTGTTCCCATTGACCAGAAGCCTCCTGTCCTAAATTCTGCTGCTGGTCATAAGCCAGTGCCCAGCCACGGCCAAGAAGCCATGATCAATTTGTTTCTCTCTTTTATGAGACATGTAAGGCTCAATACAATTCCACTTGTGCTTCTGTGTCCCTACACTGTGCCAAGTGCCCAGACAAGGTACCCTCTTATATGGGGTCATATGGGGACTGAGTAACACTGAGATAGGATTTCTTCTAGGAAGAGCCAGCACAACCCAGCAAGAACCTTCTCTTTTCTTGATGGTTTCTTTACTCCATGGCCAGGTGTGAGAGGTCCTCTGAGTAAGGGACACACTGACAAAGTGCTGTGGGGCTTTTGTTGTCGTTTTTCGTGGCTTTATTTATTTTTGCTTTGTTTTATTCCTTTTATTCACATTTTTTAGTTGTTATTTAATGATGTTTAGCAACACAACTGCACGAGGAAAGATCACGATGAGAAGAACCTGGTGTGACCTGTCCTAGGGGATCGTGCTCTGGCAGGGGGGTTGGACTAGATGATCTCTAGAGGTCCTTTCCATCCTCTAACGTTCTGTGATTCTGTGAGATTTTCCTGGCTTGAAGGTGTTCCTGTGAAATGTCATCTGTGACATTTATCCACCTGAGTAGCTGCTAAATCCCATTGTAAACACGTATGATGGATGAAATGAATGGCTACACAACCTCCTAGGCTTTAACCTACTGCTTCAGTGCTCACAGGAACCTGTCCTACGCTTTCCTTTCTGTTCTGCAGCCTGAGCTGCCAGTGACACGTTCCAGTTTCAGTGTTTCCTAAAGAATCAATGATAAATCAGCTTGATGTTCTGCATCGATGTTGCTTTACCCTACTTTACCCTATTTACACAACATGAAGAAAAGCACTTTGCAAATTTGAGTCATGTCATTGCTGATCAGTGCTCCAGGCTCACGTCACCCGATTTACAATTCAGTGATAGCTGAGCGCTGCCGCCTTTTCGAAGTGAAGGAGGCTGTGCTTGGCAGGCATCGCTGCTCTGTTATGTTGGGCCAATGAATGCTTACCAAAGCAGTACACACGAAAAAGAGCAGTATGGAAATTCTGTTTGGAAGTGGAAAGTTCTGCCTTGAACTGTCTGGCACACGTGGGGAGTTAGCAAAACACTCGGTCATATTACGCATTCCATTCCAGACGGTGAGGTACCTAGGTTAAATGCAGCAATGATGAACATGAAGAACCAATAACTCTTCGTACTTCATCCACCTTGATTGGATTCCATAGAATCATTAGGGATGGGAAGGGACCTTGAAAGATCATCCAGTCCAATCGCCCTGCAACAGCATGATACCCAGACTAGGTCCTGGTGTGTTTAAAACATCTCCAGTGAAGGAGAATCCACAAACCCCCTGGACAGCCCCCTCCAGCATCCCATCACCCTCACTGGAAATGTTATTGAATCACTCAGGGTTGGAAGGGACCACAGGATCATCCAGTTCCAACCCCCCTGCCATGGGCAGGGACACCCCACCCTAGAGCAGGCTGGCCAGAGCCTCATCCAGCCTGGCCTTAAACGCCTCCACGGACAGAGCCCCAACCACCTCCCTGGGCAACCCAGTCCAGGCTCTCCCCACTCTCACGGTGAAGAACTTCCTCCTCACATCAAGTCTAAATCTCCCCATCTCCAGCTTTGCTCCATTCCCCCTCATCCTGTTGCTACCTGACCCTCCTCTGGACTCACTCCAGCACACCCACATCCTTCTTGCAATAAGGGCTCCAGAACTGGATGCAGTACTCCAGGTGGGGTCTCACCAGAGTGGAGCACAGGGGTAGAATCACCTCCCTCGACCTGCTGGCCACACTCCCCCTGATGCAGCCCAGGATCTGGGTTGCCTTCTGGGCTGTAAGTGCACACTGCTGGCTCATGGTTAGCTTTTCATCCACAAGCACTCCCAAATCTCTCTCCTCAGGGCTACTCTCCAGCCAGTCACTGCCCAGCCTGTATCTGTGCTAAGTATTGCCTCAACTGAGATGCAGGACCTTACACTTGGTCTTGTTAAACCCCATGAGGTTGGCTTGTACCCACCTCTCCAGCCTGACCAGGTCCCTCTGGATGGCATCTGCACCCTCTGGCATGTCTGCTGCACCACGCAGCTTGGATTTCTAAACTTCATGGCAATGATAACGCGCACACTGGTTCCTGTGACAGCTAATGAGGTTTATTTATTTAGAAAGGGGCAGATTCTTCAAACCTGTGCCAAACCTTTGGTGAGTTGTTAAAACACTTCACTCAGGTCTTCCAGCAAGGTACAGCCGGGCACGCCTCTGCCTTGCTTTGCTCTCTCTCACATTTTTCTTGTACTTCACTTGACCTCAGGTTTGATTTCCACCAGGTATATTTGAAAACCTGCTCCTTTGTTTATTACCTCTCAGCAATTACACAGATTGGATGCTCTGTGATGTCAGGAGAGGATTTGCAACATCAGGCTTCTGGGAACTAAATTATGTGCTAAGCCAAGGTACTGGTCTTACTGGTCAGAGGTGAGACCAAGCACAGTCATGTATGTGTGGCAACTAGAGAGTTTGCATTACTAACCTGGAGCTCAGTGACCTGAACTTGATCATCTGGTTTACATAAGCTGATATTTTTTTGTTGAAGGGGAAGCATTCTGTTTTCTGTTTCACACCAGAACTCAAAACAAGCAATTTCTATTCCATGTTGATTTCTTCTGCAACCGCTGGTGTATTTTAGCTACTCTGAATCACTGCTTCTCCGTTTGTAAAATAAGATCGACCTGAAAGAATAGGGAATGTGCTTGATACTGTGATTTTTATTGTTGTTGTGTTGGTTAGGGCTGAGGGTTTCTTTGTACTGCTATGAATAACAGTAAGGATCCCCTCCCTTCTGAGGAGAGGCTGAGGGAGCTGTGTCTCTTGAGCTTGGAGAAGAGGAGGCTGAGAGGGGACCTCATTCATGTCTATAAAGATGGGAGGGGTAGGTGTCAGGAGGATGGAGCCAGGCTCTTCTCAAGGTCATCTGGTGATAGGACAAGGGGCACTGGGTGCCAGCTGGAACAGAGGAGGTTCCCTATAAATATCAGCAGGAACTTCTTCCCAGGGAGGGTACCGCAGCACTGGAACAGGCTGCCCAGGGGGGTTGTGGAGTCTCCTTCTCTGGAGATGTTCCAGCCCCGCCTGGCTGTGTTCCTGTGCCACTTGGTCTGGGTGATCCTGCTGTGGCAGGGGGATTGAACTGGATGATTTTTCGAGGTCTCTTCTGATCCCTAAGGATTCTGTGATTCTATGATTCAAGCTTAACGCACTCCAGCTTACCTTCAGGGTTCCATATCCACGATTTCCTTCAGTCCAACAATAGAAAGGCAAATAAAAATGAAATCAGGTTACAAACAAACCCTCTTGAGATAAGCTTTCTTGTTTGCCACTAAGGAAGAACCCTGAAGAAACCTGACCCTGCTTTCCCAAAACACCTGAGGATGAGTCAGTATGTTTGGGTAACCTTGTTTCTGGTATTTTCTTTTCAATTACAAGAACAGCTAAATATATACAAAGGATTGCTACAGAGCCAATTCTTGGTATAATTTCCTGCCAAACACACTACACTGTTGTTGGCTGCCAGGAAGGCTAGGTGATGCTTGTGCGCTTGACTCTGGTCTCACTAAAGCAAATAGGGCCCTTTGGTAGCACACCTGCAGTGGAAGCAGCATCAGGATAAAGCTGGTTGTGGCTTAGAATTATGGAATCTTTTAGGTTGGAAAAGACCCTTGAGATCATCTGAGCCCCTCAGTTCAAGGAGGACACAGAGCTGCTGGAGGGTGTCCAGCATAGAGCAACGGAGATGACGAAGGAAGTAGAGCACCTTAATTATGAGGAAAGGCTGAGGGAGCTGGGTCTCTTGAGCTTGGAGAAGAGGAGGCTGAGGAGGGGTACCTCATTCATGTCTATAAAGATGTGAGGGGTGGGTGTCAGGAGGATGGAGCCAGGCTCTTCTCAAGGTCATCTGGTGATAGGACAAGGGGCACTGGGTGCCAGCTGGAACACAGGAGGTTCCACCTAAACATCAGCAGGAACTTCTTTCTGGGGGGGCACTCAAGCATTGGAACAGGCTGCCTGGAGGTGTTCTAGACCCACCTGGAAGTGTTCTTGTGCGACTTGGTCTGGGTGATCCTGCTGTGGCAGAGGGATTGGACTGGATGATCATTCGAGGTCCCTTCCCATCCCTAATGATTCTATGATTCCATGAGTCTATGATAAAGTCCAGCCAAGAACCCTACTCTACCAAGGTCAACACCAGACCACATCTCTAAGCACCTCCAGGGATGGGGACTCAATTCCTTCCTAAGCAGCCTGTTCCAATCCCTGAGCACTCTGTCAGTGAGAAAATGTTTCCTCATGTCCAGCCTAACCCTCCCCTGGTGCAGCTTGACTCTGTTCCCTCTTGTTCTATCAGTAATGACTTGTGAGAAGAGACCAGCACCCACCTCTCTACAGTGTCCCTTCAGGTAGCTGTGGTTTCTTCCTTCCCTGCCGAGGACTGTCACCTAGTGCTTCTTCCTCATCCATCTCATCAGGGTCTTTGCAGGATGTTCCAGAGAGAAACCTTTTGACCATGGACTGAATGTCTGTTATTTTCAGAGGCTTGCCGTAATCTTAATAAAATCTGCCTAAGAATAGTAAAAATAACAATAACAGTGACTTCTTGAGCATGTGCCATCAACCCTGAGGACATGAAAGCCCGGCACCTATTGTGCTGACTTAATGATTGTTATAATGATTGGCATGAGAAAGGAACATCACAGCTCCTTTGATACTCCATGCAACAAAGGCACGGTTCCATCACCGAGTTTACTTTACGAGACTTAAGGATGAGACTGAACCGAGTGAGGACCTGGCAGTGGCAGTGGGGAGGTGGGGAGGGAGAAACCCTCAGCTTGTCCTGCCGCAAGTGAAAAACCTGTTGTTTTTATTAGTTCTCCATGGGTCGAGCTGTGTGCTGTAGCGCTGTATCACTTCTTTGTGTGGAGAATTAACTTCTTGATCTTGCTTTAGAGCATCCTGACCACTGAGAAGCATGAACTTTATTGCACTACTGCCATAGGAACTGTGGCAAAATCTCCAGCCTCAGCTGCTGTTCTGCAGCAAAGCTGGACGTTGATTCAGTTGGCTTTGCAGCCTAACCTCAAGTTTCCTTTCTTTGGGGCACACAGAAGGCAATCGCTGTTGTTTTTTCTCTGAACTTTATGTTTCATGTAACAGATAGTCTTCCACTTTCTTTCTGGATGTGTGAAATCATGTCTACTCTCTTTCTTCCTTCCTTTCCTTGCACGCTTATTAGGAATGCACTGTGGAAAATTTGTGCCCTATAAACTGGAGGAGGAGAAGGGATGCTCAAGCCTTCCTGACCATGAAACATTCCCACCAGCCCCCAGTCCTGAAACTGGGGTACCTAGGTTTCCAGGGGCAGGATGCAGCAGCGGGGGCCCATCTTGATGAGCAGCTGCAGCAGTGGGTGGCAGAGTCAGGAGGAAACCACCCACGGTCCTATGACAAGTGACAAACCCTGCCCTAATGGTTAGGGACGTGGTTTGGTGGTGACCTGGCATGCTGGTTGAAGTCGGTGATCTTAAAGGTCCTTTCTGACTGAAATGATTCTGTGATCCTGATGCTAAACGGTGAATAAAACAGAGTCTTTCCAAATGAGGTCTGCATCTTTGTTTTCCCAGTGTGTCATCATGCGCCCACTTCCTCAAAAGCAGCCCACAGCAGTGAGGTGGATCGCTGTCACAGCGATGAGTAAGATGGGGAGAGAAAACCCGAGGCTGAAAATAACTTGTAGAAGCATCAAAAAATTCAAACTTCCCAACTTTACAGAGTCAAACTCATGCTGTGTTATACAAGACGCGGCATGGCTGTGAGCAGCTGCTTTTTCACATTGGCAGTGAGTTATTAAAACAAGCCCCTTACATGCGACGTATCCTCCCGGCAAATTCTAGGGGGCTGAAAGCCTGCTCGGAGTGACCTTTTCCACTTTGCAATTTGGAGAGAGTTTTATGCCAAGACCCAGAGCAGTCAGCATCGACTATCTGCAGGGCGATGTGCCAGACTCCCAGAGCTGCCCCTGAGAGTGGTCATGGTACAGGCAGCTGCCTGCTCGGGCAGCACACAGCCAGCAACTTCCCCCTAGGGCCAGCCAGGCCAGCAGCACCAGAGCAAAGCTGTCCCAGTGCCACGGACAGTTGAGGTCACTGGCTCCAACTGTGCGTGTCCTGCATGGCTTCCAAAGAGCACAGTGGCCAGGGCTGAGGGTTACTTCAATGTCACGGCTGCAGTATCATGGTGACTTACCCATGATTTAGCTACTCGGGCAGTAATTGTGGCAGGAACACTCAGAGTAGGACATTACACTTACAATTTATCAAGCCCTCAATTCAGCTTTTGTTGGGGAAAACAAAAATGAAGAGCTATTGGCTTGAGTACTACCCAGCAGGACAAAAACCAGTGGCCAGCTAGGGGTTGCCCATGAGTTTGAATTTTAAGAGGGTTAGCAATGCTCTGAGGCTGTTCCATGCTGTGCTGAGATTTGCCCCTGCCTTATTCTAGAGGTCCCAGCTCCATCAGCTCAAGGTGGTCTGTTTCTTCCCCTCTTGCTTTGCCTTTGCTCATTGCCTCGCCCCCTGAACAGTCTCTTCTGAACTGTTTATTGAGTTTTGAAACGCTATCCTTATTGCTTTATGACGTGAGATATGAATCCTTATCACCTCTCTGATCTTTTTTCACACTCTCTCTATACCAAATGCAGGTGAGAGATGGCCACCTGTTTATAGTCATGCACTGCTCAGGTTCCCTTATTTCCCATTTATTTAATGTGAAAAATCTGTATGTAGACCTGTAGAAAGATGCTGACACAATGAGTGGTGATGGCCAGGAGCCACACAGCTTGGATTCCCTGGGTCTGCACCTGTTTCTTGGCAGCCACCTAGCAGGTGAGATTTATTAACACCCTTGCACTTGAAGCAAACACCAGGAGGTGCTTGGGGTACCTGCATCGCTCAAGATTTCTCCCAGAGCCCTTGGCCAGATCCTCCCCGACGTGCTGCATCCTACAAGGTATGTCCTTCACTCATCAAAAACGCTGTGAAGAGAGGTCACAGAAGTCTGTGCTGCAGGTTTTGTGATAGGACAATGGGAAATGTCTACAAAACAAAAGAGGAAATACTTGTATTAGAAATGAGGAAGAAGGTCCTCACTGTGAGGTTGGTGAGACACTGGAACAGATTGCCCAGGGATGTTGTGGCTGCTCCATCCCTGAAGTGTTCAAAGCTGGGATGGATGGGGCCTGAGTAACCTGGTGAATGTGTCCCTGCCTATGCAGGGAGGCTGGGACTAGGTGATCTTTAAGGTCCCTTCCAACCCAAATCATTTGATGATGCTGTGACTTTCCTGCTGCTGGTACCCAGAGCTATAGAGGGTTGGCTGCAGCTTTGCAGTAGAGGAGCTAAGTGGAGGACACTTCTGAAACAGAACCATCCAGGTAGCACAGGAATTGTCGTGGGCACAGGTCTCCATAAAAAACACCCCCAATTTTTGGTGTCTGAGAAGCTGGAGATGGATATGTGCTGTCTGCAGCTCAGAGTCACTGGTAGGCATCACCAGGAAGCAGCAGCAGGGCCGGTAGCTGCTGGATTCTGTTTGCACAGGGACCAGCGGTACTGCACAACTCTGCTGGCAAGATGCTAAACCAAAGAGACTGTTAGTGCTGTTATTACTAGAGAGGTTAAGAAAATGGGATGCAGCTATTCAGGGCCTTAAAAGCATTCCCAATCTCCATCATTTACCTCGTTGTTCTTGCTGACATGATAAATTTCCAGTGGAGCCTGCATGAAATTAAATAATCAGAAATCATTTCCCAGAAGCCTTCCTTTTCAAATGTGGTTGGGTAAAGGTGACCTAAATTATATTCCTATTGCTTTAATAAACAGGTTATTAATAGATGTAGTGCCAGCCCGGTAATGCTTCGCTCAGCCATTCAGCTCATGATTACACCATACTGCTTTATAACGACCTGAGATTGTGTATTGAACGGGAGCAGACATGGCTTTCATTATCCTGATGACACAGCCAGCTTTATGAAACTTGCTGCAGGTTCCTCAGTTCTACCCCAGGTACAATTCATACTGGGCACAGGAAAATTACTCGGGAATATAATGGCACCATTGATAACAATCATTGTTCTTCAGAAGCAATAAAATGATCCTGCAATGTTTGAAGTAGGCAGAGCAGTTTTATAGGGTTTCCCCATGTGATTGCTCAGCTCATTACCTTCTGCCAGTCTCCTTCTGCAAGTGGGAGCTTAGCTGCCAAAGCTACTGTGCCCAGCCTTCCTCGTCCACTTCTACAGGGCTGGGGTATAAGGTTGTGTGGGATAGTGCAGTCAGGTTAGCAAAGAACCAAGAAAGTGTCTTGAATCTTCATCTCTGGATGCTAGGAGACATCAGGGATCGTGCAGGCCAGTCTTTGGGTAGAAGTAATTTATAGAAGTCCTGCTCCTATCTGTATTCTGTGATGATAGAATAGTTTTTATTGTATTTGAACACCAGCTTGACCATTAGATGTCACCTGTCAGGGTTTTCACTGGGGAATCTGACTTGGTGGTCTTAAGTATAAGCCACATTTAATTAAAACCTGTAATGTTCTATTAATTCCCACTCTTATTCTTGCTTACCTGAAGCTGTGTTTGTGTAGAGCTTCCCAAGGCCCTTCCTACAGGTGCTGATTTTTCCAGTCACCTCTTTCTCTGCTGTAAAACCACTACACAGAGAGGCTGTCCACAAGCACAGAGTACTGCCTGTAATGGTGTTGCAGTGTTTTATACAGATAAAGCACTTTCAGCTCTACCACACTGTAGAAAAGACTCTCAAAAGCATTCCTGGACCACTGGGATAATATCATTTCAGTAGAATTGAATGAAGCTGTAACTCAAGTGGCAGGTACTGAGGATAACTGTAACGCAAGAGCAAAGCTTTGTTTTCCTGAATCCTAAAATAGACCCGTGGCTTTAATGGATGTTCTGAACGTATGTCAGACAGAAGGCAAGGCATGCTTGTTTTAACATCTCCTTCTCTGCTACATGCCTCATATAATTTTCTTATCCTCATCTGTTCTTTGGCTTTTGCCCTCCTTTTACGAGTTACTCTTATGCTCCTGTATTGTACTGGTTCACGAGAGTTCACTCATAACAGTATCACGGTTTATTTACCTTGTGTGCCTTTTGTGTTGGATCCTCTCTGAGCAACCTGTACCTTTCTGATTTCAGAGCAGTACATGATGTTCAGAACACCTGATGGCAAAGTGCACGCGTGTATCTGGGATGACACGCAGGCGCCCACACCATTTTATAGGGTCATTCTCGCTAGTGCTGACCCACTAATGAGGTATTTAATCCTGTCTGTTCTGCCATAACTCTTTCTACATTGACCAAGTAAGATTGTGGGTCCCTCAGTTCAAGAAAGACACAGAGCTGCAGGAGGGTGTCCAGCGTAGAGCAACAAAGATGATGAAGGAAGTAGAGCAGCTCCCTGATGAGGAAAGGCTGAGGTAGCTGGGTCTCTTGAGCTTGGAGAAGAGGAGCCTGAGGGGGGACCTCATTCCTGTCTATAAAGATGTGAGGGGTGGGTGTCAGGAGGATGGAGCCAGGCTCTTCTCAAGGTCATCTGGTGATAGGACAAGGGGCACTGGGTGCGAACAGAGGAGGTTCCCTATCAATATCAGCAGGAACCTCTTCCCAGGTAGGGTGCTGGAGCACTCGAACAGGCTGCCCAGGGGGGTTGTGGAGTCTCCTTCTCTGGACACATTCCAGACCTGCCTAGATCTGTTCCTGTGTGACTTGGTCTGGGTGATCCTGCTGTGGCAGGAGGATTGGACTGGATGGTCTTTTGAGGTCCCTTCTGATCCCTAAGGATTTTATGATGCTATCATCTAATGTCACAGCACTTCTTGTTTCATTGCAAAAATGATTCCCAGTGAAATCCTACCTTTACATTTGCTCATTTAATGAATCCAGTTCTTTTACTCAGTGATTCTCACCCTAATCTATAGCTCAAGATCTATTGCTTTGTTTTGTTCAGTAGTGAGAGTGCTTAGCTCTTCCAGTGTAAACAAGAAATACGTTTTATAAGGGATATGGTCAGGCTGTGCTGTACGTGTGGGCCAAACAGCATAGCATGTTGGACTACTTCAGGATGGTGGAATCAGAAGCAACTGAACATAACACAGATACATAATGCCCATGGTATTGCATACAATAATCATAGAATCCTTAGGGATCAGAAGGGACCTCAACAGATCATCCAGTCCAATCCCCCTGCCACAGCAGGATCACCCAGACCAAGTTGCACAGGAACAGTGTAAAATATATTATTATTATTATTAAGTTGTTACAATATTCTATAAAGTTTGGGGTTTTCATGGATGATATTTATAAAGAAAAGGGCAACACATTCCTCCCTAAGTTCCATGTGGCTGCGTTGCGCTAGAACATGAGGTGAAACCCTCAGTCCTTGCTGCTCTCTTCCTCTGCTTCAGAGAGATGTGGCTTTTGTTTTTTCAATTGTAGGTTCAAAGTTGCTGATAGCAGGGTAGAAGGATTCTGCAGTTTGTGGGACATGGCAGCAAGTGAGCACAGGATTCCTCTCTAAGTTCATTGCCAGTGAGTGGGCGACTCAGCAGGAGCCACATAGCCTATAATTTCTCAGAGCTGGAAAACAGTTTGGCTCCTGAAAAAGGGACAGAGGAGGATGACCAAACTAAACAAAGTTATGGTGTGGCCTCTCTAAAGGGAATCATACTTCCTCTCCAGCTTGGCACCAGTTCTTCACAAGCAGGAGTGGAGAAATTAACATTTTGGCACTGGGAAACATGGTTTAGTGGGCATGGAGGCAGTGGGCTGATGGATGGAGCTGCTGGAGGGTGTCCAGGGTAGAGCAACGATGAGGAAGGAAGGAGAACAGCCCTCTTATGAGGAAAGGCTGAGGGAGCTGGGTCTTTTGAGCTTGGAGAAGAGGAGGCTGAGGGGGGACCTCATTCATGTCTATAAAGATGTAAGAAGTGGGTGTCAGGACAATAGAGCCGTCGTCTGGTGATAGGACAAGCATCCTTAGTCCTGCTGGCCACACTATTGCTTGTGTAAGTCAGGATGCCATTGGCCATTCATGCCACCTGGGCACACTGCTGGCTCACGTTCAACCAGTACTGCCAGCTTCTGAGCGCCAGCCTCAGCACTTGCAGATTCAGGACATGCAAACAACTGTTGAGCTATTGTTCAAGGTCAAAATCTTTGTGTTTGATTTTGCATTACACTCGTTATATCTTTTACCTTGCATTGCTGTCTGTAGCCATGAGGGTGGCTGTTCTGCAGGCCAGAGCTGGGCACTGAAATGGGAATAGACAGACATCCTGATTTTCATGTTAAATTCTTCTTCACTTTTCATCTACTACACAATTTGTATATTCAGCTCTTTCTGTCCCCTTAAAATTCAAGTGGTTTGGAGAAGTCTCTGATCCACTGTGGCACCACTTATGTTTTACACCATTTCACTTGCATGTGAATAGCCACTGCTTTTATAGAAGGATGGAGTGTGAGAGCCGGATGAACAATGAGCTGCCATCTCTCCAGGGTCACCTGCCTGCACCGAAGGAGGCATTCCAGGGCAAGATGTTTTTAAAACCTAGCAGAGCAAATGCACAAAGAAGACGATAATATCAAGTCACAGAATCATTAGGGATTGGAAGGGACTTCGAAAGATCATCCAGTATAATCCCCCTGCCACAGCAGGATCACCCAGACCAAGTCACACATCCAGGTGGGTCTGGAACGTCTCCAGAGGTCAGATCAGTTTGTCCTCTTAAGTCATAAATAGGACACTGCCACTTCCAACACCCACCTACCAGCAATTAAACTTCTCTCTCCTGCTCCCTCTTGTAACCTTTCTGTAATGCCCAGGAGTCCAGCCCTGCTTTCCTCCTGCTGAGTAGCAGCTTGCGCTCTGCTGGAGCTAGGCACCAGCAGGTTCCACAGTCAGAGTCCAAAGGTTAGACCAGGCTGCTGACCTGAAATAGGATCTAGAAACTGCATCTCCTGACAGCTCTCTTGATCCATTTATGTTTAGCTTTGCTCAGTGCAGTATAGGAAGGATATCGAGGTGCTGAAGAGGGTGCAGAGAAGGGTAACTAGGCTGATTACGGATCTCAAGAACAGATCTGATGAGGAGAGGTTGAGGGAGACAGGGCTGTTCATCCTGGGGAAGAGGAAACTGAGGAGAGGTCTCATTGCTCTCTACGACTACCTGCAGGGAGGTTGTGGTGAGGTGAGTGATGGCCTCTTCCCCGTGGTGACTAGCATTAGGACAAGAGAAAATGTGCTGGGGGAGGTTCAGATTGGGTATTAGGAAAATCTTCCCAGAAAGAGTGGGGAGGCCTTGGAACAGGCTGCTGAGGGAGCGGATGGAGGCACCATCCCCAGCGGGGCTCAAAAACCAGGTAGACGTGGTATTTCAGGAGATGGTTTAGTGTTTAGGGATTGTAGGGTGATCAGTTGGACCTGATGATCTTGAAGGTCTTTTCAAACCTTGATGATTCTGAGAGTCAATGTGCATCAGCCCTGGCACTGTGGTAGCTGTTTATTTTGCAGTTATTTTGCTGCCAGCCTCTTGAACTCTGCCTCTTCCATCACTCTTGGTGAGCTGATGGAGATTTAAACAATATTTGACTTGGAGGGATGACAAGGCAAACACACCAGCCAACAAAGGCATGTTTTATAATCATGGGTTAACATGATTCACTTCTTTGGCATTTGACTGAAACAATAAATAAAAAGATAAAAAATAATGTAGAAAGTCTTAGGATTTGAAACACGCAGATGTCCCGGCCCTCCATCACTGTCAGCCTGCTTTCCCATACTGCAGGGGGAAAGTTTACTCTGCACTAATGAGCAGGTCCCCTGGAATGCAGCATGCTCCTGCAGTCATGCACAAACTCTTTC
>VZRI01009123.1:456489-471437 GCA_013397515.1 Upupa epops | reverse complement strand
CTGACACCCACCCCTCACATCTTTATAGACATGAATGAGGTCCCCCCTCAACCTCCTCTTCTCCAAGCTAACAAGACCCAACTCCCTCAGCCTTTCCTGATAAGGGAGGTGCTCTATATATTATATATTATCTATATAATATGTATATTATATTATATGGTGCCAGCTTCTCTGCAGGAACTCTGTTTACACAGACATGTCCTGTGGGGGTTTCTGCTGCTAGATGAGGTCTCATCCCGTCTTGCAATGGAGTGCAGTTCCTGTGTGGTGCCTGAGGAAGCTTCTGCCCACTGTGGATCTCCTGCCTCCATTAGAGCTGCTGAGGTCCACGCACATGGAAAACATACTCCATTGTGCCTACACTTAGGTGTTAGCAACCTGCCTTGAAGTTACCTGCTGCTGTCGCCCACTGACTGGTTTCAACCTTATCCTGCTGACTTGGGAGTAGTGCCCTGCCTTGGGTTCAACCACGAAGGACTGAAGTCATGTCTGCTGGGCCCTAAGTGAGTATCTGCTGCTTCCTGCTCTCCTTGGAAAAGTGCTTACAAGTTTTCTGACGGTGAATATATCGGTGTATTTTCATAACCTAGCTTACATATGGTTTATATTTCCTGTGTTATTGCTTCACGTGAGTTATTTCTTCTCCCCTTCTCCCTCTCCCTATTGCCTTTGATAATTCAAAACAGACTGTAGTTAAAGGCTGATTTATACCCTTCTAAAAATCTTCTTACATTTTTATTACAATTCAGAGTATTCTTGTTATTACCCCTGCTCTCCAGGAGAATAATTAACTGCTTGAGGGACTTTTAACAGTCATGTCATAGTCATTACTCAGAGGGGCTTCATCTTTACAACAGCAATTTTGAGGGTAAAGATGATATAAGTAACTGGCAAGATTTTAATAAACTGGATATTGAATCATGGCAGGAAGGAATAATCTTCTTCAAAGGTATGCACGAGGCCGAGGAAGAGAAGACAAACACAAACCAGTGTTAGAATATGAACTATTAAACCATCTGGGAAATAGCTCACAGGAAAGAGGAGGAAGCCGGTCAGTCCATCCCTTTTCAGAAACATTATTGTGGTGTATAATAACGTATGATGGCAAACCTCATCTTGAAATAAAATAAAACCCAGAGTGAATTTTCTCTTTCATCCACACTGCTGTTTCATCCCCTTTCTTTGAGCACTTTATGTATTTCAGTGAGCAGCAGAGCTCCTGCATGACCGTAAGACTCGGTGGCTGCGCTATCAGGTATGATTAGCTTGAAGGGACCCATTGCCCTGAAACAAACATGCAGTGGGGGGATTGGACTAGATGATCCTTCAAGGTTCCTTCCGATCCCTAATAATATTAAAAGAAAACTAATAAAGAATATTAAAAGATCTGAAGGGAGCCTATGAGAAGGTTGCAGAAGGACTTTTCCCAAGGGGATCTAGTGATAGGACAAGGGGAAATGGCCTGAAACTGAAGGAGAGGAGGTTTAGACTAGATGTTAGGAAAAAGTTGTTCAATAGAAGAGTACAGAGACTCTGGAATCAAATGGTTGGAGAGGCTGTGGCTGCTGCCTCCCTGGAGATGTTCAAGGCCAGGTTGGATGTGGCCTTGAGCAACCAAGTCTGGTTGAGAGGCATTGCTGCTGATGGCAGCAAGGTTGGGGAACACAATCTCTAGCATCCCTTCCAACCTGAACCAGTCTGTGCCCATATGATTCTATGTTTTTATGATTGCTGTAGGTGCCGTAAAGACATCTGTGTTAAACCTTATTTTGAGCAATCCAGATGTACACGCTTCTGGGAAACAGCAATAGCTAACCTGTACTAGTGCAGATACTCACTAGTGACAAAAATTACCATCCTCATAAAAAGATCTTGGCTATTTCTTCCCAGGGAGGGTACTGGAGCACTGGAACAGGCTGCCCAGAGGGTTTGTGGAGTCTCCTTCTCTGGAGATGTTCCAGACCTGCCTGGATGTGTTCCTGGGCCACTTGTTCTAGGTGCTCCTGCTGTGTCAGAGGGACTGAACTGGATGGTCTTTCGACGTCCCTTCCTATTATGATTTTATTGTGGCAGTAAGTATCCATCAGGAAATGTCAAGCTTGAGAAGGAAAGGGCTTTTGTAGTTGTATTTTGGGGATAAATCTCAAAAAGGGCCTTTGATTAGAAGCTGTACTTTGTAGAAAAATATTTACAACCTAATCATTTTATTTTATTTCTTTCAATAATCTCAAAAAGTGCAAAATCTATTCAGAGAGACTAAAAAGCAGACGATTTACTTTGTGTGCTATGTATACTACACATCGGAGAGTCATCAGAGAGGGTTCTTGTGGTGGCTTGTCTAATGGTAGAGAGATAATCTATTCGGCAGCTAGAAATAGCCCCAAAGAAACTGTTTCCGTGCAATAATGGACTGGAAAAGAAATAATCAGAGTCCATAGAACTGTGAAAAAACCTGCCAAAAGAAGTGTTTTAACAGCAATTGTTCCCAGCAGAACTGTGAAACCTGTCTGGCCAGACCTTCTTGGAGAAGACTCTGCGAGGCACAGATATTCATGAACCTGGCTGGAAGCTGAGCAGCAGATTTCTGTGCCCCTGAGGGAGCTTAAGTAGCCTAAACTGCAAAAAAAACCAGTTATCCAGAGAGAAACTGAAGGGTTAGTTAGGAAAAAGCAATAACTTCCAGATTCAAAGCAATCTTTCTAGCAAGCGAGCGCCAAACCCAGGCATGGTGAGGGGTACTGCTGTGGCTCAGCCATACTTGCTAAAACAATAACAGGGGCTATCAAAAAATGTTCACTGGGGAGAAAAAAGAAGCAAAAGAAGGATTTATCAGGAAAAAAGGGTTTTTCAGAGCTAAATGCCTGGTTTTCATCTCACTTGGCCTCTTTCGATCGTTACTTATTAAAGCACTGAGTTGTCCTAAACAGTCTGGAAGACACAGGCTGAGGAGCACAATAGTTTCATTAGCAGTAAGTGACCCCAGAGACAATGCTGTGAGACCACAAGCCCCACTAAACATCCCGAGAGGCCAAGATCTCACATGGAGATCCTGGGCTTGGTATGGCAAGAAACTGTTCCCAGCTTGCATTCCTGAGCAGCATGGGGTGCCAGCGAAGACCCCCTTCCTGAAATCCACTACTTTTCTCCAGGTCTGCTTAGTAAATTGTATTTGTCCAGAGAAAATCATGATGAGGTAGCCAAATCGTCTGCAAGCTGTAGGTAGGGCTATAGGTGGCATTTCAGCCTGCAGAGAGCAGGTTATGGAGCAGCAACAGATAATACATGATGGTTTGAAACTCCTTAGTGCTGCCCAGGATCAGTTCTAGCCCTGTGAAAGTGATTTGGAAACGTTCTGAGGAACTAGAGAAACTGCCAGGAGTGAATATTTTACTACAGGTTCAAAGGAACAAGACTTGTATGTGAGTAAGCAACTAAATGTTTTATAAGTTCCCACATAATGATGTAAGGGAACGTCTAATTCCTTATAAAGGGCCTCATTTCTCCCTGCCACAGCGGACACTGACACAGGAATTCTCAAGGTCATCTGGTGATAGGACAAGGGGCACTGGGTGCCAGCTGGAACAGAGGAGGTTCCCTATCAATATCAGCAGGACCTTCTTCCCAGGGAGGGTACTGGAGCACTGGAACAGGCTGCCCAGGGGGGTTGTGGAGTCTCCTTCTCTGGAGATGTTCCAGACCCACCTGGCTGTGTTCCTGTGTGACTTGGTCTGGGTGATCCTGCTGTGGCAGGGGGATTGGACTGGATGATCTTTTGAAGTCCCTTCTGATCCCTAAGGATTCTATGTTTCTATGAAAAGCAAGTAGGAAAGATAATGTGAGATCTGAATTTGGCTTACATCATAGAGTGTACTGGGTTCAAAGAGACCTCCAGGAGTCATCTAGTCTGACTCCTCTGCAACAAGCAAGGGCATCACTAACTACAACATATTGCCCAGAGCCCCATTCAGCCTGACCTTGAATGGATCCAGTGATGGGGCCTCCACTACTTCTCTAGGCAACCTGTTCCAGAGATGCAGCACCCTCAGATTCAAGAGCTTTTTCCCTGATATCCAGCCGAAATCTACTATATCCAAGTTCAAACCATCACCCCTCATCCTATCATTCCCTACCCTGTTGAACCATTCTTCCCCAGCCTTCTGATAGACCCCGCTCAGGGGTTGAGATAAGAGGCACGTTAGACATCGATGATGGAATGGGAAGGAAAAGCCCTGGAAAGCCAAGTTCGGCTCAGTTCCTAGTGCCGAACCCTTCCACAACCACGAGAGGCAGGCGAGAGTTTTTCAAGTTAAAAAAACAAGTCCCCAAATAACAACACTCTTAGAGACATAAAAGAGCACAGGAATTTTCCATGGGGGTGGGGAACAACAATAGAAATGTGATGACCTTGGGACGGCGCCTGGAGACTGAACAGCTTGGCTATTGTATGGAAACAGCTGACTTCTGCACAGGAAGCAATCACTGCTGATTAGAGAGTCCAAACCCCCGCCTCTGTTCTATTCTGTCCTTTTTTTGGACATCGAGCAAAGCTCCTGAGGCCTCTTCGCACTCGCAGTTTCAGACCCTCGCCTACTACACCCCAGTGCGTGTGCCAGGGGCAGGGAAGAGAACAGGCAGCGACCTGGAGGGATCATTCTGTTCCTGCGCTGCAGCTCCCAGGGGACCCAGACCTCATTCAAAGGCTTTGGGTCAGATCAGAGGGCACTTTTGCAAGGATATGCGCTGCTATTCAGCAGCAAAGTCGGACTAGATGACCTTTGGAGGTCCCTTCTGACCCAATGATTCAATCATAGAGTTCTTAGGGATCAGAAGGGACCTTGAAAGATCATCCAGTCCAATCCCCCTGCCACAGCAGGATCACCCAGACCAAGTTGCACAGGAACGCAGCCAGGCGGGTCTGGAACGTCTGCAGAGAAGGAGACTCCACAACCCCCCTTGGGCAGCCTGTGCCAGTGCTCCAGGACCCTCACTGTTAGACTGACACTGCATGCAGCTAGGAGGAGGTCAATGGCCATGTGTTTTCAATTCTTGTTGAATGTGGTGTTAAAACCAGCTTATTTTTCTAGGAGCAGCTTATTTTTCTGGGAGCACTGGGTGAAGATGAAGGGAACAGAACAGGGGGACCCCAAAGTGCTGGTTGAAGTTCCTTCCCTCACTTCATTCCAGTGCAGCAACCAGGAAGGAAAAGGCAGAGTGAAAG
Organism: Upupa epops; assembly: GCA_013397515.1. NCBI lineage: Eukaryota > Metazoa > Chordata > Aves > Bucerotiformes > Upupidae > Upupa > Upupa epops. The sequence continues at coordinate 466,219 of VZRI01009123.1, read as the reverse complement.
GACAAGAGAAAGCCTTTATGTGGAAGCTGCCTTGATGTCTGGCTCTTCCTGGGAGCTCAACCCAGTGCTGCTCTGCTCTGCTCCAGTATTTCAGCTCACACCTCAAGGAATGCAAGGATCATGAAGAATTTAAACACCTCAAGGCTTAACCAACAGCATGGCTAGGGCTTTTCAGATTTTTATGTCAGATTTGTGTTTGGGGCTTAAGCTGCTTTATGCATCTAATATTTAGCCTGCAGTCATGCCGCCTTACTTCATCTAGTAGCACCCACACTTGGTTTATTATGCTGTTTACTCACTGTTTGCCCAATGCAAGGTAGCCAAGAGATGCTGTGACTACTCTGTCCCACCGTGGTGTTTTACAGATCTCGTACTACCTGCCAGTCTGAGATGCTGAGGCCAATTAGATGCAGCAGTTGAGATCTGTGTTGATGAAGCGTGGTACTTAGTCACTGCATTTTACATGAAGTGAGTCACAGTGACATAACTAAAGGGGAGGAGAAGCTGGGGGATGATATAGTCTCTGTCTGATAGGACTTAGGGAACATTTTAGTAGGGTTGCAGGCAGCTCTCTATGCACATAAAGGGAGAATATCAGTGGTACCGAGGTGGTGGTATCATGTTCACTTCCAACCTAAATGATTCTGTGATTTCTCTTCCTGACAGAGACTCTTAGTTAATAAACTAGTCCCATTCATGATGATTGCACGATTTAATTTCCACCATGCATTAAATTATCACATTAAGATTAAGCAAGTGGAAACAGCTGTTGAGTCCTGGCAAACTATTGGGAGCATGGATAAAGCTGGAACTGTACAAACAATAATGTGTCATCTCACTTGAGAGGTTCTATTCCTGCATTGCCTCCCTTTAAATCACTGCCAGGATGTCTCATCTTACTCTGTGGACTCCCCCTGAGCTTCAGGTACTCTTAAGTGCTAGTGTAAATTATTCAGGCACTCATTTCTTTTAGAAGCACAGATTTGGGGATGTCTCTTCAGAGATTCATTGAGGATAATGAAAAACACAGCGAGTCTCTGTAGAGAGTCAGGGTTCAAAAGAATTATTCTATTAAGTATCTCTGAGACCTTCAGCCTTCCAATACAGAGTGTTCTTTCAACACAGAGAATCTGAGACGGCTCAGAAAAGCTTTCTGGAACTTTTGGAAGTGGCGTAGCTACTTTATAGAGAGTGTGTGTTCTAAAGATATGCGTTAGCTTGAAAAGACATGGTCATGCTAAGACATGCTTTACCACACGGTAGTCTTTGGTACCAGTCAACTCAAAAAGTACCATAGGGTGGGTACTCTTTATGGTACCTGTCAACTGCCTGGATTTTTGCAGTGTGGGAACAATCTGTTTCAGCATCACCTAACTTCTAAAGTCACAGTATCACAGTATCACAGTAGTGATGAGGCTGGAAAAGACCTTAAAGATCATCCAGTCCAACCTAAACCCAACCCAGTAACCCTAACATCTGACATCTAGCTCATGCCACTCAGCACTTCATCCAGCCTAACCCTGAACACCTCCAGAGACGGTGACCCAACCACCTCCCTGGGCAGCCCGTTCCAAAACTGGATCACTCTTTCAGTAAAAAACTAATGTCAAGTCTAAACCTCCCGTGATGGAGCTTAAGATTGTGATGTCTTAAGTCATGTCTTTATCTCAGAAGCTTGGCAAATTAAAGGCTCTAGTATTTGCCACAGCACTAACACTGGTCAGGTCAAAGGCGCCGAGGCTGGAATTGATCTCACTTAGATTTCATGGTGTAAAAGTTATGGGCATGGCCTCAGCCTAAACCACTATCCCTCTTCAGTCAACTCAGATCAAGAGGAAAATCCATCCTGTCCCAGTACACGTCTATCAGTTCACCATGAACTCCCTGTGTGAGTGAGGCATTAAGGTTCCTGCTGGCTCCCAAACAGCAGCCATGGCAAGTCACCGTGTTGAACAGATGTCGCAGTACGGATGACCATAAGCCTATGTCCATCTGGCTGTGGCCACTGTGCTTGTTCATTCATAAGACACTCAGCTATTTAAGACGACACGCCAAGGCTCTAAAGCTGCTCTTAGGGTAGTGTTTTATCAGATGTTCTTGAATGGGAGCCGTATGCACATGGCAAAGGACAAACCTGACTGAAGTCTTTGGGCTCCATTGTAACCCCCAGCATTATTATTATCAACATTCTCACAGACCTTATTTTTTCTTGACATTTGGCCAAAATCTTCCCTTGATCACTAGGCTGAGTTGCTTTGCCCTTGCTACAGCAAACATAACAACTTGGCAGTCTCCTGGTGCCCCTAATACTTGTGGTGCTGAGTTCTGCATAGCGCACCCTGACCTGCTTCAGTGAGGACCACACCAATTACGGATCTTCATAAAACATGCAGTTCTTTCCTTTTCTCAATTGTTTTTCTTGTTACATTCTTTGATGTGATTTTTTCCTTTCAGTCTGTGTTTGCCATCCGTTCTGATTCTGCTGGCTCTTCTCCAGCAGTACTGTGGGGCAGGCAGCCTGCCCTCCCGACTGCCGCCGTGCCGCAGCTCATCCTCACCCCACTGCTCTGAGCCCACCCAGGAAGCCCCACGATGCCTGGATCTAGAGAGAGAAGTGAAGACACCATTCTTTCTTTCAGATTGAATGGCATTTTATTCTTTGGAGGCAGACGGGACTTTTTCAGGCAGTGAAGGGAGGGGGGGGTGGGTTCTGCCAGCAGTATTTCTAGGTATGAAAACTTAACAATAGATTTTATTAGCAAAGTGGACCTTGAGGGGATGATACCATTATTTGTAATAATCTTCTCCTCCCACACAACACACCACTCACCCTCACATACACTCAATAAATTCTTGGACTGGCATTTTCCTCCCTCTGTAAAATCCTCAGAGTGATTAAGTACTGGAGCTATCCCTAGCTACCAACATTCCCGTTGATCCAGGAGCTGGGCTGAGGCTCAGTGTTCAGTGATTTGTTTGTGGAAGACAAGTTACTTCCAGCTCCTTCTTACCACACTCATCTCACTGTAGCTTGAGCCCTCCTGAAATACTTCTGGTAGAGAGATGCCAAGCAAGTAGAGCATGTGCCTACCTCTTTCCACAGGACCCTATTTCAGAGAAGGGGATTTATGAGAACATTTACTCTTGACACGATGTCATCATACTCCCCCATTCAATTCCTTGCACACACAGCAGACTCATGCAGTACTCACTTGTACTTGCAACCAGCTTCGATTTACAGCTCTCTTGTGGTTCATTACAAGATTCCATGAACAAAGAGAAGTCCTGCAAAGCCACAGCCTGAAGTGGAAGACCAGTTTGTAGCCTTATGACAAGGAAAGCACTGTTGGATTTAATTGCTTTCACAGTGAATTAGAATGAATAGAATAATGGAATCATAGGGTTGGAAGGAATCTCCAAAGGCCATCTAGTCCAATCCTCCTGCAACAAGCAGGGACATCACTCACCAGACGACACTGCCCAGAGCCCCATCCAGCCTGACCTTCAATAGCTCTGGGGATGGGGTCTCCACCACCTCTCTAGGCAACCTGTTCCAGGGATTCCACCCTCAGATTCAAGAAGTTTTTCCTGATGTCTGACCTAAATCTACCCCTTTTCCAGCTTCAGACCATGACGCCTCATCTTATCAGTCCCTGCCCTACAGAACAGTTCTTCCCCAGCCTTCTGATAGACCCTTTCAGGGATTGGAAGGTTGCTATAAGGTCCTCCCTAGAGTCTTCTCCTCCTCAGGCTGAACAACCTCAACTCTGTTAGTTCATGGCTGAAGTGTCTTTCTCTTAGTGAATACCTCCTTCTCAACTCTACTTCTTGTATGATTGAGTCTCTGCCAAATTCAGTGAAACAATAGTCTACAACACTCAGGCTGTCTCCTAGAAATTGTAGATTACTGCTCTTTTCAGTACTGTTCTCCAAAGCTTAAAATGTTCAGTGTCCTAAGTGCATGTGGCTTTTCTTTACTGGGAGAAGCTCAGAACCACCCCGCACACAACATCTCCACGGCTGGATGTGAAGCACTCTCAAACCCTTCTTCTATGAAGAGAGTGCTACTGATATGGAGAGGGAAGGAGAAAGAGGAGCTAATTCATCGTGTCATGCATTTCCACCAGAGGCTCCTGAGGATGCTGCTACTGCTCAGGACTGCTGTTTAACTCTAGTCCAGAATAATGCCCAGCAGGCAGGACAATGTGTGCCTGCTCTAAGGTGCTGCCATCCATCCCTCTGGAACAAACAGAGGAAATGCATCAAGAAGCTTCGACTGCAGATGGAAAGCCCATCACCGCGTGGCGCTTACGCTGTGAGATCCCCCAGATGAAAGCCGATTTCAATGAGCATTGTGTTTCAGGGCCCACTTCCTCCAACTCTGGAAAACTTACGAAGGAACATCCCACTTGTGTCTGCCGACACAAAGGGCTGCTGTGGCTCAGGAGATGTTATCGGCCTTCCCGTGCCACAGCAACAGCCTTCCAGTGGCGTCTCCCAAGAATTACTCATTGTTCCTGGGGACGCTTGACTCCTCTGGGTGGGATCTCATGGCATCCAGTTCAGATGGAAGTAGGTGGTGCTGGGAGGCCAGCCAGGCTCATGACAAATCCTCTGGCTACAAGGGAGCTACCTCAGGGGCCCAAGCTACCAAAGTCCTTAGCAATCACAGATGGTGATGCTGATTCATGAAAGGCGTCCCTCATTCTTGATTGTGGTTAGTAAGTACCGTTTGGAGACATCAAACCACTGAGTACTGGGAGCTTCAGCTCCTAAACTGAGTCTCAGAAACTGAGATGTCACAGAATCACAGAACGATTTAGGCAGGAAGATCCCTCAGATATTACCCTGTTACAACCTCTCACCAGATGGGGTACTCGGGGCCCTATCTAACCTGGCCTTGAACCCTTCTAGGGATGGAGCAGCTACATCCTCCTTGGGTTTCAGAGTGAGGGTAATGGAGCATTGGAACAGGCTGCCCAGGCTCCCTTCTCTGGAGACATTCCAGACCTGCCTGGATGTGTTCCTACGTGACTCAGTCAAGCTGATCCTGAAGTGGCAGGAGGATTGGACTGCATGATTTTTTGAGGTACCTTCCCATCCCCTATGATTCTATGAATTTAATCCTCAAATACAAACTAAATCTCCCATCTTTTAGCTTGAAACTGTTCCCCTTCTCCTAACACTCGAGTCCCCTAAGTAACTGAAAGGTTGAAGTCCGAACTGCTCAAGCAAGTGCATCTCCAAACACCAGAAGCAGGGCAACATCTTGTCCTTCTTTTTCATTCATGCTCACAGGCACTATTCATTTCTAAAATATCTCATAATTGGCAATGTGGAGCTTGGTGCTGTCAAGGCCACCTTAAGCAGAGAAGTTAAGAGTGATTAAAGCTTTCAAAGACCTTCATTTGAAATCTAGAGGTTTTGATGACATCTATGTGCCCTGGAAAGCTACATTCAGGGTCGATTTGGAGAAGCTTCTTGTAAGGTAGACACATAGAATCATAGAATCAGAAGGCACCTTGAAAGATCATCCAGTCCAATCCCCCTGCCACAGCAGGATCACCCAGAACAAGTCGCACAGGAACACAGCCAGGTGGGTCTGAACGTCTCCAGAGAAGGAGACTCCACAACCCTCCTGGGCAGCCTGTTCCACTGCTCTGGTACCTGACCTGTGAATAAGTTCCTTCTGATATTGATAGGGAACCTCCTGTGCTCCAGCTGGCACCCATTGCACCTTGTCTTATCATCAGATAGATGACTTTGAGCAGAGCCTGGCTCCATCCTCCTGACACCCACCCCTCACATCTTTATAGACATGAATGAGGTTCCCCTTCAGCCTCCTCTTCTCCAATCTCAAGAGACCCAGCTCCCTCAGCCTTTCCTGATCAGGGAGCTGCTCTCCTTCCTTCATCATTTTCGTTGCTCTACGCTGGACACTCTCCAGCAGCTCTGTGTCCTTCTGGAACTGAGGGGCCCAGAACTGGACACAACACTCCAGATGCAGCCTCACCAGTGCAGAGCAGAGGGGGAGGTTGCATTACTTACATTATCCAAACCTCTTGTGTCTAAAATTAAAGCAGTGGTATAAAAAGACACTTCCCTGGGAGACTTCCTAGAACTGGGGCTTCCGGTGCCAACTGAAGGTACTGGGAACAACCAGTGTTCTCACAATGCTTTGGCACCGTGGCTCCCAGACAGCACCTCGAAGCACAAAAAAGGAAAGGGAAAAATGAGCTGAATATTTCCGGATTTCAGCGAATCTTTGATTCAGAGTCTGGCAGGCTCACGTTTGAACTGAGGAATGCATTTGTCCTGGGGTGGGGGTGGGGGTTTTTGTCATTTTCCTTCTCTCTGTGCTGTCGTAGCAGTAAATCCACCTCTGGCTTCTCTTCCTTATCTTTTCTTGGGGTTGGTTCCTTTTTTTTTTTGAGAGATAAACCACAAAGAAAAATTGCCAGGCAGCAGTGATTTCTTCTACATAAATGAAAAAGATTAGAAGCATATGTTTTGGAGAGGTATGAGAGGAAGAGGACAGAGAGAGAGAGAGAAAGAGAGCTTTTCCAGAAAGAAAACATTTTGTTAGCTTTCCAAGCAGTGGAAACTTCAGTTGAAGCAATCGTGCTACAGGCGAACAACGCAGGGCATTGTTGGCCGTGGCACATGGAAAAACAGAAGAAAATAGCTTTTGTAATTGCCTTGCCTCTCGCCAGAGGAATGATGCAAAGCCAGTCAAGCACATCAGGGGGAAATGCTCCTTTTCCACAGATACAGCCTGAAAACATCCAGCTAGTGTTGGTCATGCATAACCGTGTCTCATGCCTGTGCTGGAGAGATGCTTCGCGTTGCTTGGTAAAACACAAACTCCCCAGTTTTCCATCGGTGGTCTCCCCGCAGGCTCCGGTTAGTTAGCATTCCATCAGTCGGCGTGGAGGGACGATGGTGGACTCAGGACAGAAGTTCATCGTCGCATAGTTGTCCGAAAATAACGCTGTTATTTTGTGTAGGGGACGCCACACCTCCATGGCAACTCAGTCGGGGAAGATGGTGACTGAATGGTGATAATGATGCTGAGTTTTCTCCTGATAACCTCACTCGCCCTGCTTCTGGACCCTGCGTCATGCTAGTCAGCTGCTGATGGCATGTTGCCACCAGCCTCTACCAGACAGAAGGAGAGTGAGGGTTTGAAAGTGGTGCTGTAACAGTCAAGTTCATGTATGTCTGGACTGACTTTCCACTTCAGTTGCTACCTCAAGGGTGTATTTGGCTACGATTAAACCTCTTTCTCAAGGGTGCCTTGCTGCTTCTGTAGAGGCAAGGGAAATGAGCACAGGAGCACTGTAGTCAGTGTAGAAAAGCCTTCTGTGGCTCTGGAGCGTGTTGTAAGGCTCATGGGAAAAGAGTGATACTGCTAGCAGTTGACATGGCAGCACTGGGGTATCAAGAGAGAAAAGAATGTAGAGANAATTTATATTCGATATAATATATAATAATATAATATATTATAATGATAATGTAAAATATATCATTATTATTACATAATTTATATATATATAAATTATAATACAAATATATAAAACATAATATAGACAAATTCAAAGTGTCCCTGCATCAAATCCCTAGTTCACAAACCGGCCTGAACTGCAAATATTTGGCCCACCTTAACAAGAGAGAAAAGAGTAAGTCCAACCCTGTTTTCTCATGTTCCATACCAGTTTGTGCTGGGTAACTCCTAACACGTGTCAGAGCAGCTCAAAGAACGCCGAAGGATATTGTTGCCTTTGGTTATGGGAGGTCAGTTCAGTAGCTGGGGATGCGGGAAGGCTGGAGACAGCTCTGGATGTACCCCCTCGAGTTTGGGTATGCCTTGAGAGAGCCAGAAATGTCCAACAACGTAGAACAGTGGCTGGAGGAGCTCTCCTTCCTCAGAATAGTCAAGATGGACCAAGCACACATATAGTTGCTTAAATTTCCTGAATTATCACATAATCTTCAGTTCTGTAACTGAAGTAGAATTCTAATTGCAGGGAATATCTACAAATTGAAAAGGAAGATGAATCCTTTGCTTGCAGCCAGGGTGACACTCTTACATGCATTCGGGCACCTTTGGAAGCAGAGAGGTACTTGTGTGGATTAGAAAACAATGTCAAAGGAGAAAAACTGTGAAAAGCTTAAAAAGTCACCAAACTCAGCACGATGGCTGCTAATTTATGTAGTCTGGCCATGGGATATCCCTGCACTGACCTGTGTGAAGGCCAAGGGAGGTGAACCTGGAAGGCTTCCCTCCTCGGCTTTGTCACTATGGAGCTGTTTCCAAGTAGCTCCAAGGATGGAGACTCCTTTATAACATACGGAATAGACAGTTGCCATGATCAGTTGCCATCTACTGCTAAGGCTGATTGTACTGTTTGTGCATTACATTTGTGCAAGATGCATCAGGTTCAAGGAACAACCTAAGGTGGAGCTTTTTCTTAGTTACCACTCTCCATTCCTGCCTGCAGGCTACATCATTTCAGAGAACGACAGAGTCATCAAGGTTAGAAAAGACCTTCCAGATCATCAAGCCCAACCATCTGCAAACCCTAACCACTAAATCACCTCCTGAAACACCATGTCTACCTGGTTTTTGAACACCTCCAGGGACAGTGCTTCCTCCACCTCATCTCCCTGGACAGCCTGTTTCCAGGCAGTCTGTGTCATCAGGAAAAAGGCAGTGAAGAGCAGTTTGTCATTGATGTTCCCTTAGGACAAAACAAGGCTCAGGAGTGCATGAGTCCAGCTTTTCTGCTCTGTTCAGCACCATAAAAAGAATAAAAGGGACTTCTGGCTTCTTGTTATTGCTTCTGTGCTTCACTCTGCTCAGATCCATGACCCTGGGTAATGACTGTCAGGATCACACGCACTGAAGGTGTCAAGATCTGTCAGTATAGTTGTGTAGGAGGCCTCTTCTGATCAATAAAACTCCCAGCAGCTCTATTTGCTCTGCGTTGCTCCTGCTGCAATCATGACACCATAACTTACCTGGAAGCAAACTGTACACCTTGTTCCAAGACAGTCTGAGGGTCTGTTTTGTTTTCCACCTGGTCAGTTAAGGCTTGTCATGGTATTTTTAGCATACTGTAGTGTTGGAAAGTCCAGTAGTCCAAGCAGCACAAGCAGCCTAAGGTTAATGTGTACAAAAAACCTCCCCACCTTTAATGCCAGGTTTTACAACAGCCAGGTTCTATATTTAGCCTCACAGGAGATAAGACTAATTCAGCCTGATAGTCAAAGTCATCCCCAGTGAGAGCTGGAAGGATGTGGCAGTGTGTAGCAATGCCAAATTGGGAAAGGACAGCACGTTTTGTCTGTAATTCCATTTGTTCACCACGTGCCACTTGTTACTAAGGCTGAATACCAGACAGGATTGACTAATAACTTCACCCAGAGGGCCAAATCTGTGTTCTGAAATGATGGTTATTTTTAGGAATTCAAATCAGGACAGAGATGCCCTGAATCAGACTTAGGCTTCTTATCTTTACCTCAGAAAACCTTCTCAACTTTTTTATTTGATTATAAAGTTATCATAAAGTTCCTGTCTTCTTATTCTTTGATCAGTGTTGACACCTTAGACCCCACCACCTCCTCTTTACGTAATGCAGCTGTGTTGGCCAGATCTCTGTCTTCTGTACTAATCTTCCTCTTAATTCAAGGAGGAGAATTGTCCCTCATTCTCTTCATTCAAGGTCTT
>VZRI01009123.1:433349-449305 GCA_013397515.1 Upupa epops | reverse complement strand
CTGGGAAAAAGTGGCCATAGGGAAAAAAAACTTGCTCTGAATTCCTGTAATCTGCAGCAGTTACGATTGCATAACGAAAACAAGAGGTAAACATCTAATTAAATGTATAATCATCACTCTGCGTATTTTGCTGAAGATATAATTTATTCTAAATTTACTGAGGAAAGTACAGCAGAAGGAATAATCAGCACAGCGTGGTAATTAGGTATGTGTCCTCTGGCACGTGGCCTGGCATATTTTAGACCCAAAGTGGATCCGAGCTGCTCATTTTTAATGTAGATCTTGATTAGGAACTCTTGAAAACTCCGAGTGTTTTGCAGAGGCCAGCAGAAAGGGTGCAGCTGTGCCTTGCCTGCATCCCAGTGAGATTCCTACATCTGTCAACACTCGTGGGACTTCAGGTTGAAGTTTAGCCTCATCACACTCTCACAGACACATACTGCAGAAAGTAATTAAGATGTTGGAGATGCTAAGTGACTGTGAAGCTTCAGGGCTGGTTGGAACTGCTTGTTATCTTCCTCAGGAGAAGTTAACATGATAAAAACCCCACGTGAAGTGCTCCTGTGACCTCTTATGACCTCTCATCCTTTTGCAACTGAAATAGAAGAGTGAAGAAATGTACAAGTGCTTGTGATAGTAACAAGCACACGTCCTTGTAGGTGGATCAATTCACTTCCATTAGTGTCACAAGTGGAAGCAGAGCAGTGATCTAATCTACAGAGGCTGTTAGCAGACATCTTGCCAGAGTCTCCTCCACTGAGCTGTTTCATGTAGTCCCTTGCCAAATTAACCTTGAAGATATAACTTGACTTTCTAGACTCTACTCAGTGTCTGTAAAGTAGTCTTTTTCATAGTTGTTAAACACTGCGTTGATGAGAGTCAAGGACAACACTTTGACATCGTGCAGTAAACAACACATTACCTTTCGTAGAAAAGTCTTCACAGAAGCCAGGACCTGCTGCTGGATGCTTTGTGGCCATATCCACACAACGGGCAGAAATCACTGAATCACAGAATCGTTCAGGTTGGAAGAGACCCTTGAGATCATCAAGTCCAGCCAAGAATCCTACCCCACCAAGGTCACCACTAGACTGGACCTTTAAGCACCACATCTAAAACACCTCCAAGGATGGGGACTCAACCCCCTCCCTGGGCAGCCTGTTCCAAGCCCTGAGCACTCTGTCAGGGACAAAGTGTTTCCTCATGTCCAGCCTAACCCTCCCCTGGGGCAGCTTGAGGCCGTTCCCTTTAGTTCTATCACTAATGACCTGAGAGAAGAGACCAGCACCCCTCTCTACAGTGTCCATGCAGTGATAATGTCTGGCTTCACATTCCTGTAACTGGTCTACAGGAGACAAGTTCTTTCACTTAGACCAAGCACCAACAACCTATAGGTCAAAGCAAGACTGCTGACAAAGCAAAATACTACACCGTATGTACATACCCCCGGTTATCCGTGATGAGAAGTAACCTCCAGTGACATTAGTAGGACCAGTTGTACAGAAGACACCATTCGAAGGGACAAAAGATCACTGTCTTGCCAAGTGGGAACAAAGGTTATGGAGTTCTGTCTCGTGAGGAATGTCGTTGGAAAGGTGCCTTTTGGCTTGGTGTCATTTGGCTGTGGTGATTGCCCAACCCCTCCTCCTGGAATAGCGGTAGGTTCCTGCCCAAGGTGTGAGCAGCGTAACGGCCTGTTACACAGGCAACAGTTAAGAGGCTGCACAGCATTGGTAATGCTGAGACAGAGATAGGTGGTTTCATAAACACGTTCACTGCTGGAACGAGGCACCAGTGACCCACCAGAGCAGGACACCCCTTCCGTCTTCACTGCCCACAATTACAACCACAAACAGAAATGATATTTGAGCTACTGCAGGCACCAAGAAAGGATGGACACACATGGTGGGTGACTCTGTTAAAGGCCACTGAGAAGTGCATCTGTTGACCTGTGAGTCTCAAGAGAGACTTCTAACAGCAGATAGGTCCCTAGAAAGGTGTTTTCTGTTTGAGAGGACTCCTCCTTTCAGTTTGGTCCGTAGGTCTAGCAATTCCAACTTGCTCTTATCTGAAGTAACTATAAAGCAAAGTCTTTTGTCCCTCCAACTTTCAGGTACATTTGAGGAACATTTGATGTGGAAATGGGAAATAAGTGGCCACTTATCTGTTCTGAGAAAAGCCACTTGAGTTGACTCAGCCGATTCAGTCCTGCGGAGTTCACTGAAATACCAAAGACATTTTTCCATTCAGCATGACCACTGTGATTTGCTGCCTGTTTGGAAATAGCTGATACCTTTCTTAAACCAGTTTCATGGCATCATAATGCCCTCTCTTCTCTCCTGGGAAATACAAGGGGCACTGAGTGCAGGCTGGAACAGAGGAGGTTCCCTATCAATCTCAGCAGGACCTTCTTCCCAGGGAGGGTACCAGAGCACTGGAACAGGCTGCCCAGGGGGGTTGTGGAGTCTCCTTCTCTGGAGACGTTCCAGACCCACCTCGCTGTGTTCCTGTGTGGCTTGGTCTAGGTGATCCTGCTGTGGTAGGGGGATTGGACTGGTGAGGTCTGAAACTCTCTCCATTAGCTCTATGGCAGGACTCAGAACCAGGAACCAATGTGCATTGTCCCCCCAGGCAACATCACACCTTTTTTTCTAGAGCCACTGGGCAATTCCAGCAGTAAGAAAAGCCTCTATCTTCTCAATTCCCAAATCTACATCATCTGGCATAGGGATATCATCCTGCTGAGAGGACACAGACCTTTTCTGTCTCCCATTTATAGGAGTTGTGCCTGGTGTTGGAGCTCCAACACAATCTGACACTCAGCTCTACAGCTTGAGGGGAGCAAGGAGAGATGGGGGGGAGAGTGAAGGATGTGGGAGGAAGAGGATAGAGAGGACTTAACCTGCATAAGCACCACATAGCATGAAAACTGTCCCCAAAGATGCAGGGTCTTCTTCCAGAAAGTAACTGCTTCCCTTTAGAACTCACAAACAAGTTGAAAGTAAAAACTATAGAAGCAGAGAAGTGCCCAATAAAAAGGGCTGACAAGAGGAAATGAGGAGGAGACAGGCAAGGAGACCCATGAGAGAAGAAGCAGTGCACCCAGCATGTGTGGGAAGCAGCACATGCACAGGGCACAGATCCTACAAATGGAAAAACCCCTCTCCAAGGCCAAGACTGGAGATGAGAGCAGGCATGTTGACAGGCGATTGAAGAGGAGCCAGTGCTTATTTTCCCTGTTAAGACTTCTGCAACATCGTCTGTCAGGCTTCAATTTCCTTTTTGAACGTTTGCATCTGTTTGTTTTCCCCTCCTGTTTGCCAAGTGTACAGTGACATTCTTCACAATGCCAAGAGAACGCTGCAGAAGAGCCTTGTGCAGAGACCAGGCTCAGCCCTGGAGCCTGCGGAGAGGCAGGCACCTGGGTCACTCTGAGCCTGAGACTCTTTCAACCCAGGAGAGCCACTTTGCTCAAAAAGTGCACGATAACATCACATTTCACAGTGCAAATGGAATGGTATCACAGACATGTCATAGAATCAGAGAATCAAGGACCTTTAAGATCATCAAGTCCAACCATCCACCCACTCTACAACCCCTAATTAATAAACCATCTCCTGAAACACCATGTCTACCTATCTGTGGAACCTCTCCAAGAATGGTGACTCCACCACTGCCCTGGGCAGTCCATTCCAGTGTCAGATCACTCCTTCTGTGAGAAAGGGCTTCCTAACATCCAACCAAATCCTCCCCTGGCAGCTTCAGGCCCTGCCCTCTCATCCTATCATTAGTTGACTGGGAGAAGAACCTAACCCCCACCTGACTACAGCTTCCCTTCAGGTAGTTATAGAGAGTGATGAGGTCACCCCTGAGTCTCCTCTTCTCCAGGCTGAACAATCCCAGCTCCCTCAGCCTCTCTTCATAAGACTTTCTCTCCAGTCCTTTCCTCAACCTCATTGTTCTCCTCTGGACCCACTCCAGTACCTCATTGTCTTTCTTGAAGTGAGGAGCCCAGAGGCATACTTGAAGTGAGATCTCACTGGTGCTGAGTACGGCGGGAGAATGACATTCCTAGCAGGGGGAGAATTACATCCCTAAAGTCTCTCCTCTTACACACAGAATTAAACTGAAGTAATAGCTGAAATCAACGAAGAGGTAGCAGCACATCGGTGCCTTCTCTCTCAGCTTAGATTACCTTTACATTTAGCTTCACACTTCGAAGGAATTGTTTTCCCACACTGTGTAAGAATTATTTACCTACAGTGTAGTCAACCATGGCAGCAGTGACCTGGAGCAATCCTTAATGTTTCATCAAACATGAAAAGATTGGGATCAACCAAAGCGAAGGAAGAAACAGAGGAAGAGGATGTCTCTGTCACGCAGCATCCTCTTTCAAGAGGTGAAGGTATGCGGTACCAAATCGTTCTTTACTCTGTAACCTGAGGAGGAAGAAAAGGCTGTTCTCAAACGGTGCACTAAAGGAAGGGGTTGTGTGTCCCTTCTGCAGCCTCTCCTCAGCTCCAGTCCCTCGCCCTTCTGGCTTTCAGCCTCCTGGCTCAGTGATGAGATCATTCGCTTGTCTTGCAGAAGGCGGTGTTGGTTTGCAACGTGCAGAAGCTTGTCTGCTGCTCACCAGGAGGCCAGACAGGTGGCTTTGTGTCATGAACTGCCTACTTGTTCCAGTGGATAAAAGAAAAGCCAAGAAATTCTAAGAATATGAGACTCGCAGAGTATTCAAATAGGCATTTCTGAAGGAAGCACTTGAGTAAACCGACAGACTTCAGTAAACCCAAGAACTCCTTCTCATCTGTTGAATCCTGGAAGTACCTGAGCTCCCTGACAGGCTCGTTAGTCTGGTTTTCAAAACAAATGAATTCATGAGGTTGCACTGTCTGTCTGCCTCCTCACAGCAGCTTTTGAACCCTTGGGCCAACCCACAGCATCCTTGGAAGATGGCTGAGGTCTCCAAGGTTGTTCTGTTCCTATTCAGGAAAAGCTGAAAGCAATGTAACACCCTAATCTGACTGAAAGGCAGAAGCAAGAGGCTTAGATACCCAAAATATCTGCAAAGATTTGGTGGGAAACACTAAGTTTTGTTGGTATTTCACCTCTACTCTGCAATCTCTGCTCTGCTAAGCCCCAGCCTTCCTCTATCACCCTTCAGGTATCAGAAGGCAGCTCTGAGGTCCACTTGGAGTCTTCACTACACTGAACAACCCCAGCCCTGTCAGCCTATCCTCATAGCAACCCTGGGATCATCTTTGTGGCCTCTTCTGGCCTCACTCCAACAGTTTGATGGCCTTCTTTATTTACCTACAGAACTGTACTGGAAGTGGGGTCTTATGAGAGCAGAGTAAAGGGGAAGAATCCCATCTCCTGCTCTGATAGCTCTGCTTCTCCTGATGCATCCCAGGATGACAGTGAAGTGGTCGATGAGCACTGATATGGAAATGTTTGGCAGAAAGGCAGAGCTCTCAAAGCCTGGCTTTGAAATTTGTTCCATGGGTGTTCTGGAAGGTGTCAACTCCATTATTAACCACTGCTAGTACTAGGTACATCCAGCACTAGGCAGGGATGCTTGTGTACGCAGGGACACATGACACCATATACCCCATACTCATTTAGCATGCAGACAGCTTTAAATATCAACTTCTCTGTGGGTTTTTAATCAGTGAAACCTTTAATTACATACTTCCAGATTGTGCCTGCTGCTCTGACACTGGGGTCAGAGACAGCGTTGAAAATATGCAAAGTGAATTAAGAGTTTTCCCAGACAGATTAGGTACATGCTTAGGTTTTATAACCCTCATATTAATCTGCTTTCTCAAATCTCCTTTTCTAGGAACTCCACTAAAGCATGAAGAACAGTGGTTTGATTATAACTGCTGCAACACAAGGAACTCTGTTACGTCCTGGTGTCGTGCTGTTGTTTTCAGTGAGCTTTAGAGCTCAGGGTCACGTTCCTTTCAGGTGACTAGGAAGACAGCTCTGGATGCATTCACTCATCCACCACAAAGCTGTTTGTATGGCAAGACTCAAAAAGTAAAAGTAGCCTCAAATCATAGACTCATAGAATGGCTGAAACTGGAAGGGACCTTAGAGATCATCTACTCCAACCTCCCTGCCGTGAGCAGTGACACCTATCAATCAGACTTGGTTGCTCAAGGCCTCATCCATCCTGCCCTTGAACACCTCCAGGGAGGGGGCAGCCATAACCTCTCTAGGCAATCAATTCTAGAGTGCCTCCACTCTTGGACTGAAGTTATTCCTAAGATCTAGCCTAAACCTCCTCTCCTTCAGTTTCAAACCATTTCCCCTTGTCCTCACTAGATTCCCTTGGGAGAAGTCCCACAGCAGCCTTCCTGTGGGTTCCCTTCAGGTACTGGAAGGCAGCTCTAAGGTTCCCCCGAGAGTCTTCTTTTCCCCAGGTTGAACAACCCCAGCTCCTTTAGCCTGTCCTCACAGCAAATCTCTGTGTGCTCTGGCAGAGTCAAAGAAACCTGCTGTGCAGACAAGCAGGAGGTCACATGTAGTTATATTTTAAATTCATCCAGCTTGAACACTGTAGAAGTTATTCCTAGTGCCATCACGACTAGGGAAATTAAGGATTTATATCAGAGTCGAGACAGGTCTTTCTCACCTGCTTTTGAGACTTTAACTTTTCTCTCCTGGTCTCTTGCTGCCTCTAAGGAAGCTAGACATTTCCAGCTGAGCATCATCATCTATTTGATGGTACCTCATCAGGTGCAAAGGATACAGGAAAGGCTCCGCACTGCACGTGCTGGGAATATTCTGGTGGAGGTGATGCTGCTCTCCTCCAGCCCCCACACTATTTCCTCTTCAGAGCTGAAACTCTGAGGTTTGTTAGGGATAAGACTGGCTTTTATAGGTCATCTCCTTCACAATGAAAGCACTGATGAGCTAGTTTCCTGAAGCTCTCCAGAAAAGAAAGCGTGGCAAGCTATTACATCCATTACATATATGTATATATTACAGCCATTCTATAAAGAAGAGATGTAAAGATTCTCTTTAAAAGAACTCTAAAGTAGAGTCTGGGTGATCCTGCTGTGGCAGAGGGACTGGACTGGATGATCTTGTGAGGTCCCTTCCAATCCCTAATGATTCTGTGATTTCTCTTCTACATTTGTAAAAAAAATGTCCTACTTCTTCTTTATTTAACACCTGGCTATGATTTAGGGTGTTTTTTCTAGATGACATGGCTTATCACATCAAATATTGTGAAAAATATGTTGTTCAAACTAGTCTGTACCCTTGGATTTCTAATCCTGTTAGTTAATGAGTGCACTCCTCTTTCTCTCTCTAAGTCTCTCTCCAAACCCTTGTTTGGAAACAGGGCAATAGCGCTACTTTCTTGAAGGATTAACAATTCATCTCCTAAGTTCCTCTAGTCATCTGTCAATGACCTGTTGATGTAAACAAGAGCCACTTCTAGCACTATTCGGTCAGAAAGTTATGTAGTGCAGTTAGCAGGACAAAATTAAATGTATTCCTGCTGTTCTGTGGGTTTTGATTTGTCCAACCTTGCCTTTCAAGTCTTTTCCAAAAGCAAATCCTTGTTGTTATGTAAAGACCAGACTCAGCTCCTTGCTAAATAGGTTGGGGTTTGGGTTTTTGTTTCCTGGTCCTGTGCTGTAATTGACAATGGAATTGAAGGAAGGTTTGCCAAACGTTGCTTGGAGAGATTTCAGTGCTTCAGCTCCAGCCTCCATCCCCAGGGAGGTTGTGGCTGCTCCCTCCCTGGAAGTATTTAAAGCCAGGTTGGATGCAGCCTTGAGAACCTGGTCTGGTGGGAGCTGATCCCTGCCAATGGCAGGGGGAGGGAACTAGATGATCTGTAAGTCCCTTCCAACCCAGATCATTCTATGATTCTATGAATTGTCTGTGCAAGCATAACTAGAAGTACTAAGCCTTCTGCTGCTGTAATTCCTATCCCTGAAAGATGAGCATAAAGTGTGTCATTTGCTTCCTCTGTGATTACTTTTCTCCTTATAAGTTGAAGATCCAGAGTTTCAGCTGTGAAGAGAAAATAGTGTGGGGGCTGGAGGAGGGCAGCATCACCTCCACCAGAATATTCCCAGCACTTGCACTATGGGGCCTTTCCTGTATCCTGCTGAACCTGATGAGGCACCATCAAGAAGATGATGGTGCTCAGCTGGAAATGCCTAGCTTCCTCAACAGCAGCTGGAGACCAGGACAGAGAAGTAGAAGTCTCAAAAGCAGACAAGAAAGACTGTCTTATGTCTGACATAAATCCTTCATTTTCCTAGTCATGAGAGCACTAGGAATAACTTCTCCTAAGGTTTTCAAGCTGGATGAATTTACAATAAAAATAGTGCTCTTACCTCCTCCACGACTTCCTTCATCATCTTCTTTGCTCTATGCTGGACACCCTCCAGCAGCTCTGTGTCCTTCTGGAACTGAAGGGCCCAGAACTGGACGCAGTACTCCAGATGCAGCCTCACCAGTGCAGAATAGAGGAGCAGAAGAACCTCTCTCAATCTGCTAACCACCCCCCATTACCATACCTCTTTGTTCTTTTCTATTCTTTGTGCCAGTACCTAAAGGGTGACTCCCTTTTCACAAGGAATCCTATGGAAAAGACAAGGGATAATGGGTATAAATTACTCCAGGGCAGATTCTGATTGGAGTCCAGAAGAAAATTCTCCCCCATTCCAATTATCCATTGGAATAATCTCCTATGGGAAGGGGTCAATTGCCCTACAGGGGTCAGTTCTAAGACCCAGCTTGACAGGTTGCAGGGACATCTAATTTAACCTGTATTTTTAGCTTGATAGTTTGGACTGGGTGATCCTTGAGGTCCCTTCCAAGCTGGCATTCTGAGACTCTATGAATCCATGAATGAGTTTTTCTCCATGTGTAGCTAGCATTTATGATATAGCCTCAGACACTTTGCCTTCGAGAGTAAAGACATTGAAAAGAGTGGTGCCAGCATAGCTGGGAGGAACTGCTTTGCCAGCAAGTGCACTCAGGGAGAATGGAAACTATTTGTGAGGTTGGATTTAAATCAGTAAATGGTTTCAAGCAAGCGAGCAGTTAGCATTTTAATCACCCATGCTCCTGGTTACATTTTCCAAGAATTTCAACTTTGGATTTTGAAACAGATTGCATTTGATTGAGTGAAGTCTCTCCCAGAAGAAAAAGGTAAATATTTCCTTCCCCGTTATCGTTGTGTTTCAATGAGCAGCCATACAGTCTGTCAGCTCTTTCATTTAAAGAGAAGGAAAAGCAAAACACGAACCATGAGAAAAAAATACCCCATTGTGAGCAGCCTGGACCTCTTTTTCCAAGTTAGCTTGAATTCCCAGAGTTTAAGTGAGTGCCCTGTATAATTTGACTAACATGGGGTTTAGTGATCACTCTCTCATTTGAAGCTGTCTTGAGCTGAGCTGACAGATAAGACTGAGGTCTTACCAGGAGTAGCTGAGAGAACTGAGGATGTTTAGTGTGGAGAAAAGGAGGGTGAGGGGGGACCTTATTGCTCATTACAACTACCTGAAGGGAGGTTGTAGAGAGGTGGGGGTCAGCCTCTTCTCCCAAGTTACCAGTGATAAAACAAGAGGAAACAGCCTCAAGTTGTTCCAGAGGAGGTTTAGATTGGACTTTAGGAAAAATTTCTTCACTGACAGAGTGGTCTTGGGTTGGAACAGGCTGCCCAGGGAGGAGGTGGAGCCACCATCCCTGGAGGTGTTCAACAAATGAGCAGATGTGGCCCTAGGGTACAGGATTTAGTGCTCAGGGTGAGGTTGGATTGATGGCTGGACTGGATTAGAAGCGTGACCAGTAGGTCAAGGGAGGTGATACTCCCACTCTATTCTGCACTCATGAGACCCCATCTGCAGTACTGTGTCCAGTTCTGGAGTCCCCAACACAGGAATGAGATTGAGCTGTTGGAACGTGTCCAGAGGGCCAAGAGGATGATTGGAAGGCTGGAGCACCTTTCCTGGGGGGACAGGCTGAGAGAGTTGGGGCTGTTCAGCCTGGAGAACAGGAGACTCCTAGGAGATCTTCGAGTGGCCTCTCAGTACCTGAAGGGGGCTACAGGAAAGCTGGGGAGGGGCTGTTTCCATGGCTCGGAGCGGTAGGATCAAGGGAATAGTTTCAAGCTGGAAGAGGGGAAGAAGAACCTCTCTTGATCTGCTAACCACCCTCCTTCTGATCCCCTCCCCTCCCAAGGATGCTGTTGGCCCTCTTGGCCACAAGAGCACATTGCTGGCTCAGAGTCATCCTGCTGGCCACTAGGACCCCCAGGTCCCTTTCTCCTGCACTGCTCTCCAACAGTTCAGTCCCCAACCTATCCTGGTCACTGGGGTTCTTTTTACCCAGATGTCAGACTCTACACTGGTACCCTTGTTGTACCTCATGCATTAAAACCACCTCCAGAGCAGGAGGAGCTGGGGGCATTGTCCTGCCTTCAAAAAGAAAAAGGAAAAGGAATCGCATGGCATTCCCTACCTGAGTGAAAGCCTGGCCCCCTCCTATTTACTTCCGTGATGGAAAAATCACTTTGCTAATCGTATTCATCGTGACACTATTGTGGTGGTTTCCATTCAGAGGAATCAAATGGCATTGACTGGGTACTAACAGCTTAAAGATCAGCAGAAAAACAATGAAGAGAGCTGACCTTACGTAATCCTCAGCTGATGCCCGGATTTGAAGTTTTGCCCAGCTGCTCCCATGCCAACTTCAGCAAAACCAGCTCTTTCAGGACGTTTTGCTCCTGTTCTTCTCTCAGGTGTAGCTCTCATGCAGGCAGGTGAGAGGGAGTCAGGAAAGGGGATGAGGAGGAGACACTAGAATTTTTACTGCAGCTGCAAAAAATATCCCTCCTCTAATTCAGTTCATGCTAGACAGGAAGAGTAACTCTTCACACCATGTTCAGTAGAAATGCTCTTTAGCTTCAGAACCCACCTGGATGTATTCGTGTGTCACTTGGCCTAGGTGATCCTGCTGTGGCAGAGGGATTGGACTGGATGATCTTTCGAGGTCCTTTCAGATCCCTAAGGATTCTATGATTGTTAGCTGGCATGGATTGACCAGCAGAAGTGCATCCATCAGCCCCTCCCTGCCCCACTGATAGATAGATTTAGCACTGTCATCATAAAGGAATCTTTGCTAAAGCTTTGCAGCTCGTCTGTGTTTGTTAAGCCTGTGTTTTAGCTCCATATTTCTAACCACTCTGTGGAAGAATTGGATTTGAATAAAGTCAAATTGAGCAGACGGAGATTCACCAGAGAACAACCGCTTGCAGCTTGCCTGCCACTAGAACCAATTTGATTCATGGGTAGAGAGCTGGATGGCTTGTGGAAAAGGCATTCACATTTCTTTATAAAATTGAATCCATTTCCAGCTTAATGAGAGCCATCACTTCTTTGTTTCTCTGCCATTAACATCCTGTAGCCCATTTACATTTCTATTTGGATGCAGTGCCTATTATTTAGGGTGCTGTTATTGCATCTATGACCCATTTACCAACCTCTATGTCTGCTGCTGTACAAGCAGAATAAAAAAGGCAATGACTTTACAACCTATGCATAAAGACAGATAGAGAAGAGGCCTGGTGACTGGAGTTTCCTGAGCATGCTACCACAGAGTGACCTGAGGTGAGGGAAGGCAGCTGCTGGACCAGGATAACTTTGATGCCTCTAGAGCAGGTTACTCCTAAAAGAGGATAAATTACTTTTTAAAGATAAAAGTTCTTTTGTCTCTTTAAGGACCAAACTTCATTCTCCTCTTCATCCTCTTTAAAAAATGTAAAGATTATAAATTATTTCCTTTTACCACAAGCTGTGAAATGTCTCTGTTAAGTAAGAGGAGCGGAAGGGATGGCATGCAAAGCACCTCAGCGTGCGGGTTCCCGTTGCCGCTTTATTATTGCGAGGACTGCGACACACGCACGTGTTTTCATTGACTTGATGAGCCATAAAAGGACTCCTAGAGAGAACAATTTCTCTCCTTTTAGAAACATGGTGCATCATAACAAATGTTAATAAATGGAGTTTCCTAATTAGAGCATCAATTGAAATAGCAAGCCACCGGTGTCAGGCTATGGCTACAATGAAGGTTCTTCCTCTACAGAGTTGCATTAATGTGATTCAGTTCAGTTTCTACTACCAAAAAGTCCCCTCCCTCCCTAAAACTTCCCTTTCTACTGTGAAATCGGTGAGTTTAGGTAATTTCTTGTCTATTGACAGTATTTGCTATTTTTCTATTGAAGTGATGACTGATTGTTGAATAAGAGTGATGGTGGAATTGCTGATAATCTCAGCTGTAGATAAGATTCCTCTGTGCCTCCAATGAATAAGCAAAGCCACAGCTAATAAAATACCATGCATACACCGTATCTCTTTGTGAAACCCATTTACTCCTGAGGAACTGTAACGGGAATGAAGCTACTTCCATTTCCCTCAAGTGGATGTGAGAAATTTGTGGGATTATTTTACTTATTCCTGTAAATAAATTGAACAAATCCTTCTGTCACAGCAACAGAGGACAGGATATTAATATATTGGGAAGATGCTGCAATGAGCTGTCATGAGCTGTGGCTGTGAAAAACAGTCTCTTTCTCTCATTTCTGCTTGAAATTTCTCGCAGTATAAACGAGGGCTGCTGTGATCTGCCCCAGGATTTCTAGCTGCAGCACTATAGGGGAACATTTAACCCCAGTGACCAGGATAGGTTGGGGACTGATCTGTTGGAGAGAGGTGTAGGAGAAAGGGCCTGGGGGTTCCAGTGGCCAGCTGGATGACTCTGAGCCAGCAATGTGCTCTTGTGGCCAAGAGGGCCAACACCATCCTGGGGGGATCAGAAGGGGGGTGGTTAGCAGATGGAGAGAGGTTCTTCTCCCCCTCTACTCTGCACTGGTGAGATTGCATTTGCAGTATTGTGTCCAGTTCTGGGCCCCTCAGTTCCAGAAGGACACAGAGCTGCTGGAGGGTGTCCAGCACAGAGCAACAAAGATGATGAAGGAAGTAGAGCACCTCCTTGTTGAGGAAAGGCTGAGGGAGCTGGGTCTCTTGAGCTTGGAGAAGAGGAAGGCTGAGGGGAGACCTCATTAATATCTACAAAGATGTGAGGGGTGGGTGTCTGGAGGATGGAGCCAGGCTCATCTGGTGATCTAGTGATAGGACAAGGGGCAATGGGTGCAAGCTAGAACATAGGA
This sequence comes from Upupa epops, assembly GCA_013397515.1. Classification (NCBI taxonomy): domain Eukaryota; kingdom Metazoa; phylum Chordata; class Aves; order Bucerotiformes; family Upupidae; genus Upupa; species Upupa epops. The sequence continues at coordinate 436,104 of VZRI01009123.1, read as the reverse complement.
GGTTCCATCTCAATATCAGCAGGAACTTCTTCCCAGGGAGGGTACCAGAGCACTGGAACAGGCTGCCCAGGGGGGTTGTGAAGTCTCCTTCTCTGGAGATGTTCCAGACCCACATTCAGGTCTAGGTGATCCTGCTGTGGCAGGAGGATTGGACTAGCTGATCTTTTGAGGTCCCTTCTGAACCTTAATGATTCTATATCAGATACTGTCGTGATAAAATGCAAACTATAATCTGCCAAGAACAGAGGCTGCCAGGACAATCTGTCTGATAAGAACACCTGATTTCCTTCAATACAGCAACGGAAAGTATGCAAATTCACAGGGTGACTGATTACCCTTTGGGAAAACTGAAGCAACTGGTCTGAACTGTCCTGTAAATAAAACCCTGCAGATAACGTAAATAATTACCTTGTAAACATTTGGCGTTGGAAACTTTCTACAGCTACTTATTCTGTGGGCTGGTTTGGTATTTGATAAACTCATAGATACGTCTTAAGCTCATTAAGATGTAGCTCCTGTCAAGGACTTCATGACCCTACACCCCTAGTCCTCATGGGTGGCCAGTGGAGGCTGGGGGGTTTGGACTGGAACAGGGGTAACTGTTCAGAGCGGAGGAGGACCATGCTACACATCTGAAACATCTGGAGATGTAAGAAGAGGGTGGAAATGCAGGGAAGGGTGGGGGTTTGGGATGGGTTTATGTGGCAAACCAGGGTACTTGGGGTGAGTAAAGTCAGTTGAGTGCTATTTAGCTTTGTAAAATCCTGTGCTTTGTCTTCTTGCCCCATTTTTATTCACAAGACTTCCTTCTGGAAAAGTCTCTTAAGGAAAACACGAATTAAAAGCCTCTTAGTGCCAATATCCCTCTAATCTAAACTCTCTGTGTGTGGAGGGAACTGTAAATAAGAACTTTGATCACATGAAGGAACAGAGGTGTTTCCAGGTCTTTGCAGAGTGACCTGCAGGACACTGGGCAAACTGTGTTTAGTAAATATTTGTCATTGATCACAATATTTTCCTGTTCTATGTGCTACAAATACACCTTCTAGGCATCTGTTACCGGGTTCTGCAAGACTACAGTTCCCCAGCTCTTCCCCTCTGGATAGGAGGACAAACACACTGGTATCTTGGTTCTCCTGGTGATAACTAGAAAGGGACCCAGGGACCCTAGTGGACAACAGCAGGATGACTCTGAGCCAGCAATGTGCTCTTGTGGCCAAGAGGGCCAGCAGCATCCTAGCAGGGATCAGAAGGGGGGTGGTTAGCAGGTGGTCTAGGTGATCCTGCTGTGGGAGGGGGATTGGACTGGATGGTCTTTCGAGGTCCCTTCCGATCCTGAATGATTCTGTGATTCTATGATTAGCTCATGAGCATTCAATAAATAATAATGACTTTGGAAGGGGATTTAGCCTGTGCAGAATTAGAACCTCTAGATGACAAGGAAAACTTCTAACATTCAGCTATTTCCCATATTTCTGTTCCAGAGTGAGGTGAGGGCTCTTAAAAATAGTTAAAGAAGAAATGAGAGAAGAGGGGTATGGAGAGAACTGTTGGCAGGCAGGCAGGGAGGGGGGATGTGATGGAAATCTTCCAACAGACACATCTGAGAAAGTTGCTAGAGAGAAAGTTCTGCAATACCACCAATCTCCTGGATCTTCCCCTCTATAGATACCCAGTTTGAATGACCCAGATCAAACGAGCTGTGCTCTCTATCATGCTTTTCTACTACAATATTGACACCTATTTTACGTGTGAGGTTGTGCACGACTAAGCAAGGGTATTTCCAGCAGAGAAATGACACGAGCTTTACCCAGCCCTTGTTGCTTGTGTAGACTTTGTTATTTCAGAGGTGGTGCCTATTGAAAGGCTCAGCCTTTTGTTTGGTGCAGGAATATCATGGAACATATTTTTCCTCATAACCACAGTGGGAACTTGCACAATAAGTCCTAAGTGTTTCATCTAAACTAAACCACTGAGCCTGATTCACCACGCTAGTACTTTAGTTTTCCACATGAAATCTACTGGCAGAAGCAGATTAACACTGAGTGTAACACTGGGGTAATGCAGGAGGTCCCCATCTCCTAATTGCCTTAGCAGAGCACTTGCTAATGTATAAACTTTGGGGTTGTAAGGAGATTTCTGGGAGCCAGTAAACCTTATAGATGGCTTTTGCTCTTTAAAACAAACAAACAAGCAATCAAACCCTTCAGGGGTTAGCAGAACCGAGCCAGAGAGGAGCAAAAAGTGGAATGTGCAGATTGAGAGCCACATTCTTTTTCCCCAAGTGTTTGGGTTTGGCTCATCACAGGCAGAAGTGGAGCCGCAAACCCCAAATGCAAATCTACACCATTAATATGCAGATCAGCCCTGGCCAAAGCTGCCCCTGTAAAAGAAGAAACCCAAAATCCCAGGGAGACAAGTCAAACCACTGTGAACTCTTGTTGTGCAGAAAGGGAATGTAGTCAACAAGAAGAGTTTTGGCCTGTGCATGAATCAATAGAGCATGGCAAAACCTTGCGATAGACTTCACTAGAAGAAGAGCAGCAGTCAAGTTTTCTCTGCTGTTATTTAGTCTGGCATGTCCTGTCTAACACTGAGGAGGAAGATGTGAGATAAGCCCCAGCCTGAGACCACTTGTTCATCCATCTCTTCTAGGATCCATTTGTTACAAGCCTACCCTGTACGTCATGAGGTTGGCTTTTCACTTTCTTGCTCAGTTATAGATCATAGAGTCACAGAATCATTAGGGATCGGA
>VZRI01009123.1:410022-433309 GCA_013397515.1 Upupa epops | reverse complement strand
CCTGACACCCACCCCTCACATCTTTATAGACAGGAATGAGGTCCTCCCTCAGCCTCCTCTTCTCCAAGCTCAAAAGACCCAGCTCCTTTAGCTTTCCTATCATTTTAAGCCATTCTATAAATTTATTATTAACACCATCTGCTTTTTGGGTGTTGGGATTGAAAAACACTACTGATGAGAAGAGTTTGTAAACTCTGCTGTGACTCTTCTAAGGCTTGTTGAGTGAATATTTGGCTTCATCACTGAATATTTGCTTAACACTGAGCGAGGAAGAACATAGAGGGCCTTGGTGCCAAACCAAGCACTGAAATCACACCCCCAGCACCCGCTAAGCTGTGTGATTTTAAAACACATGATCTTAAAGAAAAGCCATGCTGATTTTTTCCTCTTTTTTTTCCTCCTCTGTTTTGAAATGAAGTTTCACACAGTGGGGACTTCTCAGTTGTACAGCTAAAAGTTCTTGGCTTGCACTTAGCTAAGAGTGGAGATGTCTCAGTAATAATTTGACTTCTACGGAAGCCTTTAGGGGTAAATAATTGCAAGATTGACTTTAAACCAGCAGAACTAGTTACAACACATCCATACCCTACAGTCTAGAGCCTAGCTCTTCTCCAGGCTGTAGGGGCAGCAGGATGTAGTAACAGACATACAAATTTACTCCAGAAAAGATGAAAACAGATGTATATTTATATATATACTGAAAGTATAAGATCCACATGTGTTTGCATGGGGTTTGTTCTTCATTGTTCATGTCAAAACAAACCTGAGCAAACTGGAATAACTCATGGTGTCTGGCAAAACCACTGTTTTCCAATTAAATGTGGATTGAGATATTAACCAATTATGTTGTCTAGACAAACATTATAAGCTTGAATGTAGCCTTGAGCCAATAGTTGTTGTTACACCGGTCTACTCAGGGCATGCTCATCCCACGATAGAATTTAGAGTACTGAAGAGATCTAAGCCAGTAAGTTCCATGCATGGTGCAGCCCAGACTAACAGGATTCATTAGCCAGAGGATGCTCTGTCCCAGAAGTTGGCTACCATGGCTTTTCAGTTTGTTCTCCAAATAGTAAATGACCTGGCACTGCTGGTTCTAGTCCTGGCACAGGGGTATGACCTTAGATGCCTCTGCATCTCCCATACTTTAAATGTCTGGATTGCAGCTTAGGCATCTATACTTAATTTAGCTGATAGTGTCTCCTTTCTCTCCTTTACTTCTGGTTATTGGATGAGTGGTAGCTGGAGGTTGATATTCCTCTTTATCCCATTTAGGAAGCCCAGACAGGGTGGGAAGCAACTTTTCCAATACTTTAATCAGTTGGATACCATGACTACCTTCTTTTCAAAGGATGCAGTAAGCCAAGAAAATACCTGGTGCCTTTCAATCTTCCCTGTTGCACCCACCGTGTGATCAATATGAATGAATAGATATGAAATCAGAGGTATTTCTATAATGTGGGGTGTACACTCTCTCTCTCTGCATGAAAACTGCCACTGCCCACCAGAATGGAATGGGGTAAAATAGAATAGCATAGCATAGAGTAGGAATAGAACAGAATAGAACAAAATAGCATAGCATAGAATAGGAATAGAACAGAATAGAACAAAATAGCATAGCATAGAATAGGAATAGAACAGAATAGACCAGAATAGAACGGAGTAACATAGCAATAGAACAGAAGAGCATAGCATAAAATAGGAATAGAAATAGAATAGAACAGAATAGAACAACAAAAGAATAGAATGGAATAGAAGAATAGAAATAATATCATAGATACTGATCTGCAGCTGATGTATTGTTGCTTGTCAATTGACAGATCTCTCCAAAACCAGTCAAATAGAGCAGAGCTGAAAGCCCCTACAGTGAGGCTGTGGGTGAGTAGCAGAAGAGATGCTGAAGTCTGGAAGATGAGTGGTCATCAGAGAGTAAGTGAAGCTATAACTAGCTGCCAGTTGTCATGCTGAAAACATGTACTGGAATGGACATGTGGAGTCAGCTAATGCCTGTGCCAGTGCTCCATTAACTAGGAATTCGAGCACTGGTAGGCATGCAGCTAAATCGCTGATGTAGTTGTAGTTTGAGTTGGAAGGGGCCTGAATGATCATCTAGTTCCAACTCCCTGCCATGGGCAGGGACACCTCTCACCAGACCAGGTTGCTCAATCCAACCTGGCCTTGAACACTTCCAGGGAGCGGGCATCCACAGCTTCTCTGGGTAGGCAATCTGTTCCAGTGCTTCAGCACTCACATCTAAATCTCTCTCATCTTAGCTTGAAACCATTCTCCTTGTCCTACTACCTCATAGCCTGCTGATCTTTCCCCTCCTGCTAGTTATCTCCCTGTCTGCAGAGTGCTTTGCATACTCCAGTGTGTTTACATCTCCATAGAACCAGTGTAGTTGCAGCACCCACAGGGGGATACCTGGCTCTTGGTGCCTCCCTGCAATGTTGCTGTTCTATGGTGAGGACAGGACTGAGTGCTAATCTCTGGCAGAGAGGCTGCCAGCTGCAGCCTTTTTCCCAGGGGTTCTTCAAGTAAGTTCTTCAAACAGCCCCCAGGCTCACTGCCCAGCCTGCGGCTGAGCTTAGTTTTCCATTTGTAGTTATCTGGCCACTTTAGCTAGCCAAAATGATAAAGTCTTTACCTCACTCATGTAGAGCTGGGTTGGGTTTTTTCATCTATTGCATTTTTAAGGAATAACCATGCACTTCTCCATCAGGGGAGGTGAATTACAGGGGTCATTCCTATTTTCCCCTCTTTCTTGGTCCCACAGATGAGAAACAGAATTGTTCTTGTTAAGGTAAGAAGAGACAGAATAGAGAGAACTTTGCTCCATCTTAGCGGTGGAGAGCATGGTGGAGAGCATGGAACTCTCTGGAGGTGTTCAGGGTTAGGCTGGATGAAGTGCTGAGTGGCATGAGCTAGATGGCAGATGTTTAGGTTGACTTGGTTGGTTTTAGGTTGGACTGGATGATCTTTAAGGTCTTTTCCAGCCTCCTCATTACTGTGACACCTGGTTTATAGCAGTATTTGCCTTATGTTGAGGGAGAAGAGAGAGATTTTCAGAAGCAGCTCTTACAAAGACATAAACGTCTATGGCAGAGCTAAACTGTACGCTGCCTACAGAAAGCCCTATGGAAACGAACCCTGTGACTGTTCACATTACAGTTATAAATATGAAGGGGATGGAAAAGGTCTGACCTGGTGCCCTGACTGGTTTTTCCAAGTGTTCTTTGCATTCCTATGACTCAAGTGAAAATCTTCACATTCTGGCTGGGGTCCAGAGATATTCCTCCGTGCCCTGGCCTCATCTCCTTTGCTGGGTTAAAAGCACGACAGTGAGTTGCAGCTGGTGCTTTTTCTGAGCCCATCCAGCCGGTAAATGTAGCCAGAGAGTGTGGCCAGGGAGGGCAGTAATGTAGAGCCTTGCTCAGAGGCTCTTGGCAATGCAGGCTACATGTGCTTGCAGCACCCTACGTGTGCACCAAAGTCAGTCAGACATGCCGCAGGCAGACTGAAGGCTGAGGAAATGGTGTTGCCCAAGCTAGTGTGTTTCATTGGGGTGGCAAAGTCATTGGGTGAGGGATAAGAGAGCATCTGAAATGCTAGGGCAGCTCCGCTTATTCACAAAGAGGTTCTCATTTCAATGTGACATTCTCTCAACCTGCTTTGGAGTTGTCTGCCACACAGGTTCAGGAGTTTTTCTTGGAATCATAGAATGTGTTGGGTTGGAAAGGGCCTCCGAAGGACATCTAGTCCAATCCTCCTGCAACAAGCAGGGGGATCACTCATCAGACCACTTTGCCCAGAGCCCCATCCAGCCTGACCTTGAATGGTTCCAGGGATGGAACCTCCACCACCTCTCTAGGCAACCTGTTCCAAGGATCCACTGACCTCAGATGAAAGAGCTTTTTCCCCGATGTCCAACCTAAATCTTCCCTTTTCCAGCTTCAAACCATGATCTCTCAATCTATAGTTCCTTTCCCTGTTGAACAGTTCTTCCCCAGCCTTCTGGTAGGCTCCTTTTAGGGACTGGAAGGTCCCCGTGGAGCCTTCTCCTCTTCAGGCTGAACCACCCCAACTCTCTCAGCCTGTTCTCTTAAGAGAGGCACTCCAGACCTGAGCACTTGTATGGTCTTCTCTGGATCCTCTCTAACAAGACCTCATCCCTTTTGTACTGGGGACTCCAGAACTGGACACAGTACTCCAGGTGGGGTCTCACCAGGGCAGAGCAGTTGTTGGTCTGAAAACAATTCGAGTGTTGCACAGGGAAATGAGTTTGGAGTACAGGACAGAGAGAAAGCGAGCCTTACACAGTGATGAAAACAGAGGGCAGAGAGTGCAGAAGGTCACTTGTGGTGGCACATACCTGATAGCTCTCAGTTCCAACCTGATATGCTTGTGATAGATGTTGAGGAACATGTTCACCCCGTGGCCTCTTTGGAAAACCTCTTGGGTAGCCACTGGGCAAGTCTTCCCTTGACTATGTACTCTGGAAGGAAAAAAAGCCTGCTCAGTGACTCAAGAGCAGCTTCAGGGGAGAACACTACTGTTTGGGCTTTCCTAAGAAACGTCTGCTACCACAGCAGGCAGAACTTCTTGAGAAAGAGGTGGTTTCTGTGTCACAGGAAGAAAGGGACCTCATGATGAAGGGATTCATCAGTAAGGTCAGAATAAGCACCCAGGCCAGAAATTTCTCACTAAGACAACAAGGATAAATGAGTCACTTACATCCCAAACTCTGAGAGGAGAATAAAAACCAGCCCCCAAACTCAAGAAAGCTTTTCCTTGTGCTCTGTAGTGTTGACTCAGAGATGAGGCTCTGTTTCACAGTCTCACAGTAATGATGGGGCTGGAAAAGACCTTAAAGATCATCCAGTCCAACCTAAACCCAACCAAGTAACCCTAACATCTGACATCTAGCTCATGCCACTCAGCACTTCATCCAGCCTAACCTTGAACACCTCCAACAACTGCAGCTTATGAGCAGTGAATGAAATGGATTTGGCTAAACCTGCACTGCCATACAAGCTGGAGGGGAAGGAAGAAGGGATGGGACATCTGGACAGACATGGGGCAACCGTGTCCTATGCTTCTGCTCAGGAAGCATTTTAGTTCGCCTGTGGAGCAAACAAGGCAGTACCTCTGAGATAAAAAACTCTTCCTGTTCCTTCAGGATGAGACGTTTTGAATGTTTAGGAAAAGAGATGGGAAAGGAAAATGATTGTGTACCTAGTTGAGCCTAGAAAATAATAAACAAAGCGATGTTGATGTTAGGATTAAGGAGTCCAAGCGCATGTGTGATGGCATGCAGTTAATGGCTGAGAATATCTGAGCTGGAAAGGAGCCCTTCCTCACATCTGTGAGCTTTCACAGGGCAGCAGAGAACACCCAACTCCCTGTCCTCACCAGCAGGCAGTGCCTCGTGACAGTGCAGTGTTTGACTTTCCACTGATGGTAGCAGCATCCAAGGACGATGCTTTACCAGACTGCTAGCAGGAAATATGTCTTGGTTTGGAGTGGTCTGGCCACACTACACACACATTAAGCCAGATACAACTCTCCTCACAATTCAAAACTCTGACAGACACTACCTTGTTATTTTAACCACCCACTGATTTTTACACTGGCTCTTACACTAAGGCTCAGCTTCCAAACTCTTCTCTGGAGGTCATAGAATCACAGAATCATTAGGGATTGGAAGGCACCTTGAAAGATCATTCAGTCCAATCCCCCTGACACAGCAGGATCACCCAGACCAAGCAGCACAGGAACACATCCACATGGGTCTGGAACGTCTCCAGTGAAGGAGACTCCACAGCCCCCCTGGGCAGCCTGTTCCAGTGCTCCAGTACCCTCCCTGGGAAGAAGTTCCTGCTGATATTGATATGGGACCTCCTCTGTTCCAGCTGGCACCCAGTGCCCCTTGTCCTATCCCCAGATGACCTTGAGAAGAGCCTGGCTCCATCCTCCTGACACCTACGCCTCACATCTTTATAGACATGAATGAGGTCCCCCCTCAGTCTCCTCTTCTCCAAGCTCAAGAGACCCAGCTCCCTCAGCCTCTCCTCAGAAGGGAAGTGTTCTACTTCCCTCATCATCTTTGTTGCTCTACGCTGGACACCCTCCAGCAGCTTTGAGGTCAGACAAGTCCCCACAGGGACAGGGACTGGCTAACGGAGCTGTCATTGCTGGCCATCCCAGCACCAGCAGCAGCACCTGCAAGAGACCTGGTGCAGTTTGCTTGCTGGGCCAGGAGGTAGGGGACTGGGTAAGGAGCAAATAACCAGGAAGATGCTCTAACAAAGTATACTCACTGCTTCCACTCTGCTGGTTCTTCACAGCTCTTACTTATGTGACCATACACTGCCCAGATGCTGGGATGTAGTTGCAGTGCTCCAGCTGCCTGGTGTCTGGCCAGTGGTAAGCCCCAGCAGCACTTCATCCAGCCTAACCTTGGGCAGATGTAATTTTTGGGACTGGAGCAAACTTTCTCACCTAACTTGCTGACTCAGAGTGCTTTAAGACTGTGACCTCACACCTCTTCTCCCTAATCCTCCCTTCCCTTTCAGGAAGCAGCTGCTTACTGGTTGATGGTTGTCTAGCTGTTTGCTGTTAGGAAAACAAAGCCTCATTAGTTGTGCTCTGCCACAGCTGCCCTGGTGCTAACCTTCAAAATACTCTCAGCTTAAGGGCTGTCTACAATCAGTCCACACAGCCAGTCAGGGACCACAATCCTAATCAGTGATTTGACACCTGTTGTCATCCTAAACTGCAATGAAAATTCCCCACACTGAAAACTTTACCTGTCCCTGAAATTCTTAGTGGCAAGGAAAAAGCTTCTCTGTATAATAGAGTCTGGCATCTGGGCAAGAACAACCCCAGGGACCAGGGTAGGTTGAGGACTGACCTGAGAGCAGTGGAGGAGAAGGGGACCTGGGGGTTCTAGTGGCCAGCAGGGTGACTCTGAGCCAGCAATGTGCTCTTGTGGCCAAGAGGGCCAACAGCAACCTGGGGGAGATCAGAACAGGGGGATGGTTAGCAGATCAAGGGAGGTTCTTCTCCCCCTCTACTCTGNTCTGGGTGATCCTGCTGTGGCAGGGGGATTGAACTAGATGGTCTTTCGAGGTCCCTTCCAATCTCCAGTGACTCTATGATTCTTGTCATTTCATGCCTGCTGGACTAAAATTTTTCTGACCTTAATTATCTTCTGGATTCTTCTGTGCAAAGCTGGCAGAGCAGAATCCCTCAAACAGATTTTTAGAAGGTAGTTTTAACTTAGTATAAATCTTTACTAGTCTGTATGTGGGAGTCAACTCTTACAGACTGGACCTCAGAACACTCTATCAGCAAGGATCTCTAAACAAATGAAAGTCTATTCCCGCAAGGTTTCACTTTCCACCCCCCTATTCTAGTTTCCTCCTGCTTTGAGATGCTTCATTCTGCACGTTTCTAGTTGTCAAGTGTTTTTCAAAATGCTTCTGGCAGGAACATTTTACAAGAGGGGTGGATGCCCCAGGCTTCTTCCCGGAAACTAAGAGAGCGTGTGTGTGGGTAGGCTGACGCCAGTTCTGCAAACCCTGTAGCTCTGCATTTTAAAAGCCCCTGTTTTTTGAATAAACAATGGAAATCCATTATTTACAGACTGTACTGTAAACATCTGTGGCAGCACTGTCTTCTCATTGTATGTCTGTAATGACAAGGGCAAACCCTGTGTAGGAAGGAGGAAGGACGAAGGAGGAAGGACCAACCCACGTAACAGAATGAGATTTATTTGAATTCATTTTAAAGCCACCAGCAAACAGATGATGGGTTAGCTTACAGAGGACATAAACAAACAAGAGACGTGCAGGATACCCACATGGCATCGTCCCCACAGAGAGGGACTTGGGAGTGTTGGTGCACGAAAGCCTAGGCGTGAGCCACCGATGTGCAATTCCAACCACATCCAGTTTGGCCAACAGATTGAGAGAGGGGATTCTGCTCCTCTACTCTGCCCTGGTGAGACCTCACCTGGAGTCCTGTGTCCAGCTGTCCAGGAGGATGAGGACTTGGCTTGTTGGAGCAAGTCCAGAGGAGGTCATGAACATGCTCAGAGGGCTGGATTCCCTCTGCTATGAGAACAGGCTGAGAGAGATGGGGTTGTTTAGCCTGGAGAAGAGAAAGCTCTGGCCTTCCAGTACCTGCAGGGGGCTACAGGAAAGCTGGAGAAAGACTGTTCACGAGGGTGTGCAGTGATAGGACAAGGGGCAATGGTTTGGAGCTGGAAAAGGGTAGATTTAGGACAGACATCAGGAAAAAGTTCTTTAATCTGAGGGTGGGGGATCCCTGGAACTGGTTGCCCAGAGAGGTGGTGAAGTCCATATCCCAATACAGTTGGAAAGCAATGGAATAGGAGTCCTGCCTCATCTTTCCAATGGAAAATACAGTTCCTCTGGTTTTCTTTGCTGCTTCAGGACAGCCTTTTTCCAGATCCCTTCTCTACAGCTGACTCCCATCCTAGCTGCTTGGTTTTGATCCTTAATGTCAGATTCATAATAACAGCATTAATTGATAGTCTTGTGCAAGTGAATGTCAGTTGAGTAGAGGCAGCACTGGGAGGCGTAAGGCGAGGGTCTTACAGAGCTGACAAAGCCCCTCCTACATGTCAGTGTTTTAACCTTGCTAACGCTTTTGTTTTGATCCCCTTGCATTACATGTATTTAGGGGAGGGTAAGCTGCTGCAATATTGTCTTTGAAATGAAACACCACTGCTTTCATTCTGGAAGTGTAAATCCCTCCTAGAAATCCTTTCTAGCCTCTCCGTGCCCTTTCTAGGTACCCTGCAGCTCAATCTCTTCATAACATAGACCCCATGCCTTTCGACTCAGCTGTCCAAACACGTGGGTGACCTGGAGAGTTGTAAGCACTCAATGCTTTCACTTGTCCTGCCCTAGCTTTTTGGGAATAACTCCCCATTTTCTCCATGCTCCTATCAGGCTGAGCTGCAGTCAGCATCTCTTTATCACAATATAGCATCCCTAGGGAAGGCACGAATCATTGCTAAAATTAAGGGGAAAAGGAAGCAAACAAACATCTGCTGACATGAACTTATAATTAAAAAGTGTAGAGTTACTGTGCTGGAACAGAGAAGCCTGAGAGCAGGGCAGAGAGCAGATGTTTTCTTCTTTAAGTCCTAATAATAGAGTATTCTAAGGGACAGACGTAGTGTCATTAGAACAGATAGATTTCGTTTTGGATTTTGAGGCCATCTGCAAACGATTCAGAATAAGGTTCTGAATTGGAACTGTTTAAAGATTTCTCCATCCTCTGACTGCAAAATACACAGCGTATTGAAAAATATGTCCCCATGCAATAGATTTGCAAGCAGAGCCATCATCCATCTCCCTTTCTATTCCTTTACCAGAAGGGGATGAAATGAGAAATGTTAGTTCAGATTAACAGGACAGTTGAAACTGAACTTGCTCGGAAATGAGAGTTCATGCAGGAGAGATAACAAGGTTAAAAAAACCAACCCTAAGAATTCTTAATCATAGAATCCCAGAGTGTCTTGAGCTACCAGTGACCTTTAAAGGTCATCTAGTCCAATTCCCCTGCAACATGCTGGGCCATCTCTAACTAGATCAGGTTGCTCAGAGCCCCATCCGGCCTGACCTCGAATGCCTCCCAGGATGGAGCTTCTACCTCCTCTCTGGGCAGCCTGTCCCAGAGATCCTGTTTTCCAAAATCCAATCTAATCTCAATCTCCCCTGCTCCCATTTAAAACCATTGCCCCTCACCCTGTTGCTGCACAGCCTTGTGAAGAGTTTTCTCTTCTCATGTACATTAATATGAGATGGGATGCCTTGTTTTAGCAGGAGCTGATATTTAATGACATGTCTCAGCCAAGCCTTGCGTAAATCATTCATGTAGACTCTCCATTCACAAATGTTATTTCCATCTGCTTAAGGAAACTCTCGGCACCTCTTCCTAAGGCAGTGATTTCACCATCAGCCTCTCAGCCACAGGCTTTCTCAGCATTTTGACGTTGTGATTACAGTGCTCAGAGGTTGCTCCAGACAGGAGAATGACTGGATAACAAAACCCCACAGTCATCGTTTTCTCCTACCAAAAGAGCCAACATGGAATTAAAGGCTGATGGGATTAATAGGAATTAGTGGGAATACTGAAAAGAGATGCAGAAGATCTGCATTAGCATGGCCAGGATGGCTAGGATGTAATGTCCCTCACTTCATCTGATGCACAAATTGCTGACAGAACTCCTAACTCCTGTCTTTTCTTGTCCCAGCTCCTGTGAAGATTGCCCAAGCCCTGACTGTAGATACAATCTGAGCTGCATTCCTGGGAACAAAGACAAAGTTTTAAGACCACAAATTTGCATGCTTGTATCTGAAGGCAGTATCTGGCTGTCTGTATCTTGATCACAGGTGACATATTAAAAGAAAACATCAGCATAAACTCAATCGCCCATTGTGATTTTGTGCGCCTGGCAAGCCTGACCCTCTCCCTTTCACCTGTCACCAAAAGTGATTTGATATGGAAATAAGGCTGGAAATCCACGGTGCCATTGTCACAGTTATTTACACTGACTCCAGTGGCTATTACCATAGTAAACATCACTCAAACATCAAGTCCCCAGTCCTGATGGATTGCTTCATTAACTACTACCTGCAGGGCCTTACCAGCTTAACCCTGCACAGTGCTTGCTCTGTCCCCTTGAATGCAACTCTCAAGCAATTACCTAATTGCTAGCGAAGTACCCGCTGCTCCCATTGTTAAAACTCCCCTCAGAAGTTTAGGAAGCTCCTTGCAATGCACTTTTTTCACTTGTTAAGAAAAATCCTTCAGCTTTAATAGTAAATATTCAGAGCTGAGCATCCCCCTCAGGTACAGCTCTGGGGATTACAGATCTCTCCTGTATAACACAGTTTAGGATCATCTGCAGATCTGTTTGTACCAGTGGACCAGCACAAAGCTGGTTTAGTGGAAAGCTGAGCTGTAGTCTAAACATTCACAAAAATATCCACTAATTTAAAAATACCAGTGAGTATCGACTAGCATTACATTTGCTTCAGCTGAAAGCATAAGCTTGGCTCCCACAAGACCGAAAAGTCCTGCCAGTGACTGCAATCACTGTAGTAGGGTCTGCAGTCCTTGCACAGCTGGGTGGCTAGAGAGCAGCATATTCTCTGGAGACATTCAAGACCCACCTGGGTATGTGTGTTCCTGTGGGACTTGGTCTGGGTGATCCTGCTGTGGCAGGGGGATTGGACTGGATGATCTTTCGAGGTCCCATCTGATCCCTAAGGATTCTGTGATTCTATAAGAAAGCAACTCAATCCACTGGTGTTGCCCAGACTCTCTTGGCTGATGTACATGCAGTTGCTGCCTGAGTCTCAGAGAACAAATCAGCACTCATTACTCCAAAGCTAAACCAGAACACAACCCAGGACACACTCTTCTTTAGTTTCCTCAGTTCCCCATACAAGCTCAGTCTATCTGTCTCAGCTCTTCCTGTTCCTGAATCATACAGCTCCTGATTCTCAAACAAAGGATGCTCAATGCAAATAAAAAGATAAGCAGATAATGATATCTTCTAAATATCTGGTGTGGGTGGGATTTTCCCCACCAGCTGATGCAGGGCAAAAGCAGATTGCCCAGACTGAATGTCCCCATCAACCAACTTGGAAATGCCTGTTAGTCAGCAGAAAGGCTTTGGTTTAAATTATCAAACAACGATAAAAGTAGCCAAAAGGAAGATGAGTAAAGAGAAGTCACTGCTGATTGTCACTGGTTTCAACGTCAGATCATGTGTCCTGAATCCATTTTCACTGTAGGAACAGATCCATCAGAAAGTTTTAGTGCTTTAAGGATCATCCAAGTGTCATGTGATGGAAACTGAGACAGGGTAGATGTAGACTGGATATTAGGAAGAAGTTCTTCTCTGTGAGGGTGGTGAAGCATTGAAACCATCGCCCAAGGAGGTTATGGATGCCCCTTCCCTGGAAGTCTTCAAGGCCAGGTTGGATGGGGCATTGAGCAACCTGGTCTAGTGGGAAAGAGGTGTCCTTACCCACAGCAGGAGGGTTGGAACTAGATGATCTTGAAGGTCCCTTCCAGCCCAAACCCTTCTAGGATTCTATGATTGCCAACAGGACATAGGAACAGGGCTGAAGGATGAGGAGATGAATGGAAAGGAGCTATGTGAAAGGAAATCACGAATGCCTTGACCTTTTGAATTGCCCATGACTGCTAACTATTAAAGCCTTCTGGAAGCAGTGCAGTGCTGGTTTTGTTTGGCATAATTAAAGGAAGTTTGCATTCTAATGCCTTCATCTGCGGCGGTGTCACAAACCACTGAAACTCTAGGAGCAAATTACACAAAATGAAGGTGTGACACAGCTTCCTGATCTGGTCATTAAGTGTTTATAAGCTACAGCAAGTCTCCTAACATTACACAGACTGTTAAGGGCCAGGTATGAGTAACCACCTTAGGCCGGAACACCATCCTCAACGATAACTTGCTCAATCGGCCAACTGAAGTCATCCCTGGTAGTTTGACCCCAAACTTCCTCAAGAGTTGCCACCACCATCGATCAGATGGAGGTAGTCACAGCCAGAGGAAGTGATCATGCCACCAAAACAACACCAGCTTACAATATACAGTGTCATAGGTTATGTATGCCACCAACACTGAACAACACCACCAGAATGATGCTATTTAATTTAATGATGCTATTATAAAATGATGCTATTGATGGGGAGGTTCCAGCCATAAGTATTTTTGATTATCAGCTTAAATAGACTCATTGTGTCTTCATGCTCCTTCATGCTTCATGTTTTCATTCAAATAACTGCCGTCCTGAAGGTGGTTATGCTGTCATTTCTTTCTCCCTGGAGCTCTTTTGGAACAAATTGAAATAGGTACTGAAGTCCCACAGTGTGCAACCTCATAAGTGAAGAGCATCTATTTGTCTGGGTCCTAAAGCACTCTGCGAATTGGTTTGAAAACAAACTCTCAGCAAGAGGATGGTGAGTTTGCCCATGTGATTGCCTAATTTGTCTGGGTTGCAGAAGATGATGTGTAGTCTCATTTTCCATTCTGACTGTCTCCTTTTGAATTCTGCATGCAGTATAATTTAATGGCCCAATTAGATAGCCCTGTGGATCTTGCTGAACTCCCAGTAATTGTATTAGAGACTCCAAATGTTGTGGGCTGCTTTCAGATTTCCGTGGCTGGCTAGCTGATCTGAGTGGGGGGCACAGGAAATACCCAGCTGGAGAAACTCAGTTTCAGGTAGAACAGATCAGGAGTGAAAAACACCTACTATATACAAAAACCTTATCAAATATAGATAGTCCGTAGATAATCAAACTGAAAAACAATGAACTTTGCTCTTGCTTCTTCTTTTGTTAGGGCTGTGCCCATCTTCTACAAGATAAGCACTCAGGTTTCCTTTGGACAGCACAAGGTTCCTAGTAGAGCCAGAGGCAAATCTGATGTTGGGGTTGATGTGACCACAACTGTGCTAACACCTCAATGAGCAGCCACAATCAAAAGATGAAAGAATAAAGCATGAGTAAAAAGAGCTGCTGCTTGGTTGGCTTTGTCCTAATTACTTCTCTGGCAACCTTCTCAACCACAGCCTGGACTTGGACATGGCTGGTAGTTCAATGCCCCTCCAGCCTGCAGCGACTGGGTAGCTGTTTTTTTTACTTGGAGGGGATGATTCCCCTGAAAGGCAGCCTGTGGCTTCACGCTCCAGTGCTGCTCCCAAGAGCTGAGTGGTCACAACAGTGGCATCAACAGGCAGGAAGTGGGGAAGCCAAAATGCCCCAGGAGCAATTCAAATGCCTACGCAGAGGTGTCTGAGGTCACCTTAAGCCAACACACTCAACCTTCTAGTGCTGCTGCTCCAGAAGGGTCTGCTCTTGAATATGAGTCACAGCTGAATCTATTTGCTTGGTACCCTCAAGTGTAGGCACCTGGATCACTCTGCTTGTGTCATGAGTGGGTAATCACCCTTCTCAGTGACCTTCATCCTCGATCTGTGCTCTTTCATAAATAAGCCTAGTCGGATGGAAGGATCAAAAATTCATCCTGGTGCCTTGTCACCTCTGTTTTCTTCCAGAGGCTGTCAGGTAGATCTGAAGCCTGAGACTATCCTCATCCTCACCACAAAAACCTTACAGCCAGCTTAGTATTCACAGCATTGTCTGCAATTTGTATTTCACACTCAGCAGGGCAGGAACAGCTGTTTCTGGTTTTTGATGAGGTACCAGAGGTAGGACTGGGAATTCCAAAGGGGAGACAGAGCTTATCAGTTCGGTGCAAGAGTTTGCTTGCATACAAAGCAAAATGGGAGCGCAGCATTTTTACACAAGAACACCTGAATTCTGATGGAAATGATCCATTTTGTGGGAAGAAAGATGCAAAACCTGGTTGTTTCAAAGAGACAGAGAGAAAGTAAAGCTCTTCCGTTTCATCTCGGCTCACAGTGTTGATTTATTTGCCACAGAATGTGTTGTAACAGCATTATTTTGGTTCAGACAAAACAGTCCTCTGCTTCTCTTCTAGCATCACAGAATCATTAGGGATCCGAAGGGACCTCAAAAGATCATCCAGTCCAATCCCCCTGCCACAGCAGCATCACCTAAATCAAGTCGCACAGGAACACAGCCAGGCGGGTCTGGAACATCTCCAGAGAAAAGACTCCACAAGCCCTCTGGGCAGCCTCTTGCAATGCTCCTGTACCCTCCCTGAGAAGAAGTTCCTTCTGATATTGATAGGGAACCTCTTCTGTTCCAGCTGGCATTCATTGCCCCCTGTCCTATCACCAGATGCCCTTGAGAAGAGCCTGGCTCCATCCTCCTGACACCCACCCCTCACATCTTTATAGACATGAATGAGGTCCCCCCTCAGCCTCCCCTCTCCAAGCTCAAGAGACCCAGCTCCCTCAGCCTTTCCCCATAAGGGAGCTGTTCTCCTTCCTTCATCATCTTCCTTGCTCTATGCTGGACACCCTCCTGTGTCCTTCTGGAACTGAGGGGCCCTCCACTTTCCGTATGTCTATCATTTGTCTAATAACTGAATTCCTAAAAGCAGCAACAACTGTGTAAAAGGTATAAGGCAGCCTAGGGACCCATTCTGGGTTTGATCCACACTCTGCTTTGACTGCAGCTGATGGGAATTCAACCAGTAACATCAACAGGAACGAGACCACGTCCTTTCGCTGGAAATGTCATGACCTTCCATAAAGTGGCTCACGTAGACTCTGTTTTCTTTCAGACTGCACGCTCACGAAAGCAGCAGAGAGAGAGACTGGGAGAGCTCTTGCTGCTGTTCTCGAGAAAGGACTATCTGATGGGTCTGGCTGTAAACTGAATGCAACAGAGAAGAGGAATGAAGAGGACAGCACTTAGCACCAAAAGCACACAATCAGAAAAGGCATTTTCCAGGGTGACTCGTGCCGACTTGACAAGCAGTTAAGTCGAAGGATTGCTGCAAAACCAGGATTCAGCTGCTGTGAAACTGCTGCTGGTACCAGTTAAATTTCCTGCATGGAATCATAGAATCATTAGGGATCAGAAGGGACCCAGAAAGATCATCTAGTCCAATCCCCCTGCATGTGATAAGCAAGTTGGCTGCTGCATACCTGTCCTCCTTCTATGGTAGTGAAGCGTGACTGGGAAAACTTCCTACTTACAACACCAGTCCTAGCTACCTGCTGAGTCCACAGGGGGTTATTGGAATGACAGAGCTTTGACCTCAATACCTTACTGTCTGGGAGGAGGTGCTTCAGATCTAACACTTGATATTTAGATGTGTAAATATTAGTTGTCTGAGGCGCTTGCTGGAGTTCCTGGCTCTGCTGTCATGTTAGCATGGCTAGAGTGTAAAAGTGAAAGAAGGAAATCGAAGAAGAGCATAGCTGAGGGTAATTAGAAGATTATGAAATCATAGTCTGTGTTGGGCTAGAAGGGACATTTACAGGTCATCTAGTTCAACCCCCCTACAACAAGCTATAAGATCATAATTAACTAGATTAGGTTGCTCAGATCTCCATCAAGCCTGACTCCTGGGATGGAGCCTTCACTACCTCTCTGAACAACCTGTTCCAGCAATTCCCCACCCTCACAGTAAAGAATTTTCTAACATCCAATCTAACTCTCCCCTGCTCCCTTTAAAAACACTGAATGTCATCCTGTTGCTGCACAGCCTTGTGAACAGTCCCTCTCCAGCTTTCCTGCAGCCCCCTGCAGATATTGGAATGTTGCTGCAAGATGTCCCCAGAGATCTCTTCTCCAGGCTCTGTCAGGAGGATGGAGCCAGGCTCTTCTCAAGGTCATCTGGTGATAGGACAAGGGGCACTGGGTGCAAGCTGAACAGAGGAGGTTCCATCTCAATATCAGCAGGACCTTCTTCCCAGGGAGGGTACTGGAGCACTGGCACAGGCTGCCCAGGGGGGCTGTGGAGTCTCCTTCTCTGGAGATGTTCCAGACCCGCCTGGCTGTGTTCCTGTGTGACTTGGTCTGGGTGATCATGCTGTGGCAGGGAGATTGGACTAGATGATCTTTCGAGGTCCCTTCCAATCCCTAATGATTCCATGACTCTGTTATTTGACTGCAAACACCTTTACACAATTCTGAGTGCAATAGCATAGCTGCAAATGCAAAGTTGCACAGTACCAGCTCCACTTCCCTGATCTGAGAAGACGCATTTGTCAGTAAGACTTGTGATGATTCACCACATCATATATAACTGCTTCCTCAAGCATTACAGGACTTCAGAGATGAGAAGTTTTCCCTTGAATCTGGTTCTTATCCTAAGCTCCAGGAGAAGAATAACAACTTGCTTTAAGATATAGAAGTGTTTGGTTCTATACCTCTTTAAGCAGCGTATAACACGCGAGCAGTAACACATTAGTCGCAGCAGGCACCAGAGATTACTTAAGGCATCCTATTTCCTTGGACTTCTCTACCAGTAGTCCCTCCCTATGCCTTTTTACAACGACTTCCTGTTCCTTTCAGGGTGACTGACCCTTTGTACATGTTAGGTATTCTCATTAAGAGCATCACTGAACCCGTATCTTGAATAGCGTTAGAACAAAAGACTTCCCAAGACCTTCCCAGCTGTTCTGGTATGGGACACTAAGGAATTCAGCACTTTCAGCTTGGAGACACTGTGCACCTTGTAGATGTCCTGCTGGCAGGTTTCAAACTGAGGTAGCAACACGCAGCTTCAAATCCACACACTGCAAATCTCCCTTTCGGTTTCCCTGAGATTAATTACTGGTTTTAAAGGCCAAATGCAGAGGACTGTTCCGAGTCCCAGTGTATGTGACTCATACTCTGTTCTTGCCTGTGTAGCAGGTTGTAGAGAGGCTGGTGTGGCCTCAGAACGGTGGTGTTTGTCCATAGAATAGCTTACTGAATGTGACATTAGAAATTGTAGATCCTCAAAGGCAGTTCCCTCTACTCCTTAATGAATGTGTGACAATACTTCCCCTAAGTAAATCAAGATCAAGTAGGTGATTGAGTAGATCATCTTGACCATAACACATAAGGTTCAAGAGAGAATTGTCCTGCCTTGTACAAACTGCAGCTTATCCAAACCCCTGTCTTCTATAAAGCTGGCATTCTGTGTGTATATTCGCATATTTGGCTATGGCAGGCAAGGTCAGGTTGGACTGGGCTCTGAGAAACCTGAGCTAAAACCGTCTGTGCTCAGCTGCAGGTGGATTGCACCAGATGGCCTTTAAAGGCTCCTTCCAGCCTAACCCATCCTATGATTCTATGATTAGGAGTTTGCTTTTGAAATGGGTGTCCCAGTCATCCCCACACACTATCCTGTTGCAAGTCATCTTAGGTTGCAAGAACCAGACTGCTGAAGACATGCCCTGGCTGCCAGTGGATGTCCTGTTCCTGGGACCAAACCAGAGACATATGCTGAGTCCTCCTTTTGGCTGCCATGGGTGTCTAAAATAAGACCTTGCTTTGCCCTCTGGAAGCTCCTGTTCACCTCGATTGACTACACAGGCATCCAAAGTTGCTGAAGACAGATACAGATGACTGGCTTGACAGACACATGAAGCTAGGAAATGTAAATCCCACCCTAGGCATCTAACTCTAGGCAGCAGGAAATGCTCTTCGTTCTTTCAAACACAGTCACTGTAGCATCCAGGCTTAATATATCCTTCTCCTTCTTTTTTTGCCTTCTCAGTGCAGAACATACTGTCGGCAACACATTAAATAATGACAGGTAGACAACTGTTCTCACATGGCTGTGGCTGAGTCGCCCTTGGCTCTCGGAGAGCTCAGTGATTGTCTGATTCCTCTGGTGTCAGCTCACAGGAAAAAAAATCACTTCTCTGGCTGGGAATTGCTAGTTTCACATTTACAACAGTTGAATACTTTTAAAATCAGGATGTGAGGATGGAAAATGCTCATGCTGCAAACAACTGGCGTTGCTCCCGTGTCATTAGCCCTGACCTTTGGTTGGTTTGCTGTTATACAGACCTGTGGAGTCAAAGCTTTGTCATCAGCAGCACGCCAAAGCACAACACTGTCATTAAACATCTCCTTATAAAAAATTTGACATAGAACAGTCCAGAATTTGAGTGGTTAAAAATAAAGGGTCATGGGAGTGCAGGCAAGACCACCAGCAGGGGCCTGGCACTGTGTTTAGGCTCTTCAGGGCAATCATAGCATCAGCAGCATAGAATCATAGAATAACTAAGGTTGGAATGGATCTCAGAGATCATCTCCTCTGCATGGTGATAAGGTCCCCTCTAAAGCCTTCTCTTCTGAGGCTGAACAACCCTAGCTCCTCATCCTGTGCTCATAACAAAGATGTTCCTGCTCTTGGATCATCTTTGTGGCCTCTTCTGGACTTGCTCCAACAGTTCTATGTCCTTGCTGGTCAAAGGCTAGCAGCTGAGGGGCCAGGCAGGCAGGTTGGCTCCTGTTCCCAGTTTGCCTCTACAGCAGCCTTTCCTTGTCCACTTCTCTGAAGCTTTTTTCTTTCTTTCAAGGTCCCTTCCGATCCCTAATGATTCTATGTGAGTGGTGGTTTCTCCAGTACTGGAAGCAGGGTGGCATGGCAGGTCCTACCTGCTGAGCTATCCGTGCCAATGCAACACATGCTGCTCACCAGCTGCGATTCTAGAATAAAAAGCAAGCAAGAAAAGAACTCGCTGCTGTTGTGATGACATTTGCTCTGACTGACCATCAGGATTTACACCCGTGACCCTCATTGCTGTGACATGGATTAGGAAGCAATGTCATTACCTGGTGGCAGAAGGAAGGTGGTGCATGTTAGAGACGCCAGCAAAGAGAACACATGGTCTATAAATCTGTCAAAGTAGAGTGTTGGGATGTTATTAAAAGACACTGACAACTGTATTTTAGAGTGCTGCTCTACGTTTACATCATCACAGAATTGTTTAGGTTGGAAAAGACCTTTAAGATCATCGAGTCCAACCGTTAATCCAGCTGTGCCAAGGCCATTGCTAAATCATATCCCTAAGCTGCAGCCCTACATGACTTCTAAACATGCCCAGGGATGCACTTGAGGGAGAAAAGGAAGAATGAGGTGTTTCCCTATTAGGGAATAAATGCTTCTTGTTTTCCTGATATGGCCCCTTTGTTAGAGGAAAAGACTGTCTGGCAGGAAGCAATCCTGGACTGAGTCCGAAGGAAAGTCTGTGTTATGCAGAACTTGCAGAGAGTGTGGACTTTCCACAAGAAAAGCATCCAGGGTCCCTCCTGCACTGACTGGCTGAATCCTCTGGCCGTTGTGATGAATAGGTGAGAGAGCAGCAGGCAAAGGAGCACAAACTTGCAGCAAGGACTCACTACCTTTCCCTCAAGCTGGACTAGTAAGACTTTCTGCAATTGCAGGCTGTGGACATCGGATTAAACCCCAGCTGGTTACTGCTGTCAAAGCTAGGCACTGATGATTTACACTCCCTTTAGCAACTGACTTGGAGAGCTGCAAAGTCTCGGGAGGTTGTTCACCACAGGGACTCATGGCAGAGGCAACAGAGGGGAAGAAGAAATTGTACTCCAACCCAGTTATCGTAACGAACACAGTACCCAAATGTGTCCTCTGATAAAGGCTTTTTTTTTTGGCCAGAGCAGGGCTGCAAAGGGAAGCGGATAATCCAGCTGTGCCAGGTACATTGCTGCTCTGTGCACCGCAGGGGTTGAATTGGAGGAAGCGCATAACCTAGGCAGCCTGTGATAACAGCTTCCACCTAATCCCCAACCTCCGAGCCCTCACTGGACTGCTAGGTTTGCAGAATCCACCTCCTGTATCTTCCTGACCATTTGAGAGGGATTCTGGCTGTTGTTCTTCCCTGAAAAGGCTCTTTAGCTTTTCCTTTGATTGTTTGATAGCCTAGTCCCATCCGTCACCCCCCGTCACCCCCCCAAAAAAAAAGGAGCAGGGCAAAAGGCAGCATCACACCTGCAGTCAAGGTGTATTAACACTGGAAAGGACAGGCAAATCTGTCAGCTGAAAGCTGTCAAGAAAACAGTTGGTAAACCTCAGCGGATGATGTCAAGCGCAGACCAACACAGCTATATAAAGAAGAAGGCTGGCTGACATAACTGCCAGAAAACCATCCTCACTGCCAGAGTCTGCCAACAACAGGTGATGTAAGAGCTGGCAGCGATCGGAGCTGCGAATGGGATGTCTGGCAGTATTTCTTGAGAGATGTTCACAGCACAGCAGTCGGAGACGTACAGAACACCATTAAAAAGAGATGCCTGTGGATAAATCAGTCTGAGTCCTGTGGCCAACAGGAAACGTCTCCTGCGTGTTTCGTTCCTCTCTTCTGTGCAGCTGGTTTGGGCTGGACTGAGCGTCATAACTCATGTGAAATGAACTAAGTCCTCTATCGTACTCCTGGCTTCTCAGCTGTTTGCTCCATCCCTCCGCCAGTGTCCCCATGGTGAGGTGACACGAAATGAGGTGTGGAGAACAAAGTGAGCCAGCGTCTCCAATTATTGCAGTGCATGGTCAGTCAGGTAGGTGCCAGTGCATTACAGTGCTATGAACTGTGGCAGCTGCAGGGTGAATGCACACCACCCACTGTGATCCTCTGTGTGAGAGCAGCGGCATGGCCACTGATCTCATGGCTGACAGAGCCTCTCGCAGTCTCACCAGAGCCTTGTGGATAACAGTAACCTGGTAACCTGTGACTGTAGAGAGGCCCCTGCGTGTCAATTCACTTGTGCTTTCAGTTTCATCCAGAGCCCCCTGAACCTCAGCCCCAGGCAGGCTCCAGCCTTTCCTGTTCCCTGGTGTGCCCAGCTGCCTGAAATGCTGCAGCTATGGTTTCTCTTCCAGGACATTACTGTATCACAGTATCCCAGGTTGGAAGGGACCCCAAGGATCACAGAATAATCCTGGTTGGAAAGGACCTCCTGGATCACTGAGTCCAACCATCCCCACACCAACAAAAAACCTCAATCCCTGAGAGACTGAAAAAACCTCGTTTGGGTTACAGAAAGTAAAGAAATCCGGTCTAAATGAGCTGGCCCAGCACCCTGTCAGGCTGAGTCTTACAAGTGTCCAAAGTTGAGGCATCCACCACTCCCCTGGGAGACCATTCCAGTGTCTGATCGCTCTCACAGTGACAAATTCTCCTCTGGGGTCGGATCGGAATCTCCCTGGGAGCAACCTGCATCCATCACCCCTTGTCTCTGCTATGAGATTCCATGTGAAAAGGGAGGCTCCATCTTCTTGGCAGCCTCTTTTTGCATCCTGATGTGTGGGAATAAGCTCTCTCCTGAGTCTTCTCTTCTCAAGGGTGAACAAATCCAGCTCTCTCAGCTGAGTTCTGACTAGTGTCTGACTGGATGAGCTGGTTGCCATCCTCTCCCTGTCTCAGAATATCCTGTATCTTGCTCAGAGCTTGACAGCTGTTTCTGGCTGCCCTGTCCCATGAACAGCCCCAAGCAGCATGGCCAAAGCCTGGCTCTGGCTGATCTGCCTGGGGTGCTCCAGCAGAAGAGCTGGGAGCACTGAGGGTGATGCGAGGCCACCTCTCGAGAGGATGTTTGAACCTGGATCACCATGGTGTTCTGGAGGGACAAACAGCAGGGCATTGTCAGTCTGCTCCTTTGGAAGCAGAGTTTTTGCTCTCAGCCTGGTAAATAATTCTGGGCCAAGCAAATGGAAAAGGAAACAAATATTCAGAAGGCTTCAGGGGAAGTGGAAAACATCTCAAGAATTAAATGGACCGAAGAACAAGGAGTCTCTGTCAGTGGATGAGTCAATATATCCTTAAGCTGCAGTTTAATGTGTGAAAACTTGATGGGTTTTCTGCCGATGAGATCATGGGTTTCTCTGTGTTTGGAGGGAGCACGTTCACACTCTGAAACCAAACTGCTGTGCATTACTAGGCGAGCGCAGCAGACAAGCCAGATGGATCTATAGCATGCTGCAATCCAAATGGCAGTTGGAATAAAGCCCTGCAGCGGGGCAGGAAAAAGATGAGCATGGGCAAACGCTTGCCATGCATATGCTCAACAACTGCTGCACGCCTTCAACAGTGTGAAAACACACATCCCCACATGTCCTCCCTGGTGGCAACCACGGCTGAAAACAGGGCTGCTGCCATGTGGTTGCAGAGCGTGGGGTGTGTGACTGCTTGTGTGCCTGCAAAATGACCCTCTTCTCTACACTGATAGAGTTCTAGGCTACAAATGATTTAGATAACAGAGTAATTAGGGTCATATAAATATCATCTAGACAGACGATGAATCCTTTACAGCTGAGAAGGTTCCCTTTGGACTGAGCCACGTAGCCAGTGCACTGGAGCTGGAACATCTCATGGGTGTATGTGTGTTCCCATGCCCCTCCGAAGGACCTTCAGTCCTGTCAGCTGGTGAATTGGCATCTTTCAGTAGCACTAAGTTCACTTTGAAAAGGAGCTGATAAGAAAACAGGATAAAACCTTTCCACAACATCATATTATGATGGGAGTCTTGTTGGCTGAGAGCAGTATCTTAGGAGAGACCTTCACCCATGGAATTGCCAGTCCATGACACACTTTTGAGTACTTGAGAATTTTGCTTTTACTCTCTTATTTGACTTTTTCTTCTCGTGTCCCCATGACCTCCTCAGTCAAACTGGGGCGTGTAAAGTCATTTCTTTTGGGTCACGGAAGCAGCAACATGTGAACTCATAGAATCATTGAATCATTACAGATCAGAAGGGACCTCAAAAGGTCATCCAATCCAATCCCTCTGCCACAGCAGGACACCTAGACCA
>VZRI01009123.1:393314-409811 GCA_013397515.1 Upupa epops | reverse complement strand
AGAAGAACCTCTCTCGATCCGCTAACCACCCCCCTTCTGATCCAAGCAGTGAACTGCTTGTAAACACTTCAAACTCCCTGAGGCATTTCTCTGCTGGGAGAAAATCTCACTGTACCTGGTGGAGTTAAGCAGGCTGCAGATGAAAGTCCTTTTGTCCTCTAGAAAATCCATCTACCAGGGACAAAACGGTCTTCCCCAAGGAGCACTCCTCAGCCTTGCACTTCGGAAATTCCCATGCATCATGGCAGAAAAGCTTGCACACCCTAAAAACATCATAAAGGCAGCTGAAACACAGAACGTGACAGAGAAGAGCACAGATTCCCTTAGCCTGCTTGTCTCTAAAACAACGCTGAGGACTCCTCCAGAATCTGGTGTGTGGCACCAGCCGTGATTCTCTGAGGGGATACAGCAGAACTGAAAGAGGTTGTAGCTGTGTGATGGGACTGACCAAGGCTCTGCAATCCTTCTGTGTCTCAGAGAAATGGAAAAGATTGGAATCACTGACCATAGAAAGGAGGCAAATAAGAAGGGACACAACACACGTGTGTAGGATTATAAATGACCTAGAGATGATAGATAGGGAGCATCACAGCTCATACAGCACCAAGGGAGCTCTCAGTGAAAGGAGAGGCAGCAAACTCAAAGCTGGTGAAGGGTATCGCTTTTTCTCACCATGAGTAACTGGATTGTTGAATAACAGGAGTCAGAACCTTCTGAGAATGAGAAAGGAATGAGCATTTGAATAAATCATTCTGGTGATACTCTTTGTCCCTACTGACACTGTGAACTGTCACCTAATGCTGGTGAAAAACCTGCCATGAAACAAGAATTGCAAAGACATCTAAACACGTATGATCCCTCATCTTGCATTTATGTGTTTATGATCTTTAGGGCTTAATAAATGGATAGCTGTTTGTGTTGTTACGAGGCAGAAGGTATGAGGTGTTACGAGTGATGAGGTGTTTCTGCAGATGAGCAAGAGGAGTGCTCGTGCATGAGGTCTCCACTCTGGGTCTGAGGTTATCCTCATCTTGATACTGTGCCAGTACGCTGCAGCTCTCGTAAGGATGCTGTTCCTTCAAAACCAGGTTAGTTTCTGACTCCTCACTGAAGAAAAAGTGCAGAAAGATGAGACCTTCACTCTACAGCTTGTCTGCTAAAAAAAAATAGCAAGACAGATCATGATGACCTTGGGAAGCATTCCCTCTGCTTTTCTTTTTAATTAAATGTCTAAGAATAAACTATGATCTCTGCCTTGACTGGGGGACTGCGGAGCATTCTTATGGCACTGTCAGATGGCAGGCTCTGTCATCCTCTCCAATAATTTGCAGCAACTCGTTTCTGTGGAGAGAAGGGTATCAGCATCACAGCAGTCAGAAGAATTTTTATGCACAGAGTGATTCCTAGGAGGTAGCCCAGTGCATTTCACAGAACAAAAATAAGTCTTTTCAAGAGCTGTGTAGGGGAGATCAGAGGAAAGAAAGGTTGTGGGCATCAGTGAGAAATTAAAAACTAGCATGATTGAAGCATTTTCTGCAATTACTCCTTGTTCTGATACAGCAGGTCTTAAAGAAGGATGGCAAGGTCACAGCCTAATTGTACTAGAAGCTTCACGGATCTGAAGACACCATCGCTGCCCTGGGGGATTCAAGTGCTAACTAGATGAAACAGACTCAGCATAGGGGAAAATATATTACACTCTGACTGTTACAGTGTAGGGACTGAGGCATATGGAGATTAATTAAAGAACTGAAGCCAGTGCTTGAGCCAAGAGCTGAATCTGGATCTCTAGAGCCCCATTAACCACAAGACATTCATAACCTCAAACTGTGATGTCAATGTAATGATTGCAGCTAAACAGAAGACTTAATTCCAGGTCTCCAAAGAGCAGTGTTCGAGTATCCTTTTACATGTTATTCTAGTAGTGAGCAGAGACCCTGTGTCTGGTTGAGAACTCTGTTGTGTTGGACACTGTATAAACTTAACAAAATAGATGCTTCTGGCCAACGGAAAGACAAAATCCAAGTGAGGAGAACCAGTCACATCAGATACAATCATAGAATCCTCAGGGGTTGGAAGGGACCTCGAAAGATCACCCAGTCCAATCCTCCTGGAACAGCAGCATCCCCTAGATCAAGCAGCACAGGAACACATCCTCATGGGATCTCGAACATCTCCAGAGAAGGAGACTCCACAACACCCCTGGGCAGCCTGTGCCAGTGCTCCAGTACCCTCCCTGGGAAGAAGTTCCTTCTGATATTGATAGGGAACCTCCTGTGTTCCAGCTGGCACCCAGTGCCCCTTGTCCTATCACCAGATGACCTTGAGCAGAGCCTGGCTCCATCCTCCTGACACCCACCCTTCACATCTTTATAGACAGGAATGAGGTCCCCCCTCAGCCTCCTCTTCTCCAAGCTAATCCTGTACAATAAAGAAGCTCATTTCCTTATAGTGATGCACAAGGATTGCCTGTGGTTGGCACACGGGGCAGATCTTTGGTGGGTCATGTCTTAGGCTATCTTTACTCACTGACTGAAACTCTACTTATATTTTCAAGGACTTTTTTCCTGCCTTCAGGCCATTTCAGACTTCACACCATAAAAAACCTGCTGCTTGGCATTGAGCTTGTGTGGATAAAAAATTATCTATCATCATTTTGAAGACTTTTGAGTAGAATAGAGAGCTCTTCTTTCACTTCTCTGCCCTGTGTTCTAAAAGATTGGGGTTAATGTGCACTCACTCACCTGCAAACCTGATGAGCCTCTGTTGGTAACGCTGGTATAAACAGAGACTGATTATCCTAACAACAAAATATAATCAATATTTGAATTATTTCATTGTGTCAGTGTCAGACAAATTGTCCTACTTGGAAAAAAAAGAAGTGTTTCAATTAAGATCCAGGAAACATGGCTTTTAAAGGGTGTTCAGGCTCCGTTGGGTTTTCCTTAGGGAGGTGAGAACTAGCATAACATTTTCTTAGTCTGATTGCTTGCATTTAACATCCCTTACTGTAATAGTGCAAATAGCAGTGTCCTCAGCTGTAAAGCACTCGTGGGTACCTCTCAGTCACAAAAAAGACTGTTCTCAGCCAACAGCTTGCTTCCCCTTGGTACTCCCTCCTAATTCCTTAAACACACTTGAAATAACTCCATTATTTTGGTCATACTCATCTTTACATCTTGAGCTCTGTCACAAGATAAGTACCTTCTACTCTGCCCATTCCTGGGGACTGAGGGGCTTTGGGGATGCACCCGCTGCAAGTTTCTAGTCGGGAGGTTTTGCTGTAGCATAGGTGGCTTAGAGAGCCTTAGAGAGATTAATGTGGCTCTCTCCATCAGAAAACATGCCACCCAGGGACCTCTGTTACCTTTCATGTTGTAAGAGCTGTCCCACCCCAGGGGTGTGATCCATTATGCTCTGTCACACACTCTAAGAAAGCGAATGCACCCCAGTCCCCAGCAGCCAGATTCCACCAGACCCTGTTTACCTCTTTGTCAATTCTGCTGCTCCTTTTCTTCCTAGGATTGTATTTAGATTTTTAATCTTCTAAACACTTGCTATGTTCTCCAGTCTCAG
Organism: Upupa epops; assembly: GCA_013397515.1. Lineage (NCBI taxonomy): Eukaryota > Metazoa > Chordata > Aves > Bucerotiformes > Upupidae > Upupa > Upupa epops. Next base: position 406,235 of record VZRI01009123.1, on the reverse strand, counting down.
AGCAGCAGGAACTCCACACCCGCAGTCCCCGTGCAGGCTGGATAATGACAAAATCACTCCTGAGTGGGTGACAAATTCGAGTGGGGTCACTGCAGGTCCTTGCAGTGTGATACTCTACATAATGAAAATTCATCTCGTGTTGTGAAACATACTGAACTGCTCAAATCAACAAAACGCTGGCAGGGAATGTTCTTTGAGGTTATCTTTAGATTGAATCTACTTGGACTTTTGACACCTACTCAGCAATGTCTCTTGGCACGCAAGTAATGTCTTATCAAAATGCTGAAAATGTTTAGCCAGTAACTAATTTAGTCCCTTGTAAATGTCTTGGCTTCCTGAATTCTCCTCTCCCCTCTCTCTCTCTTTTATTTAGTGTTTAGATGCTCAGCTATAATCATATAACAGGCAGGAGAGGATGTTGTGAGGAAGAAGTTGTGACCTGGAGAACTTACATCTCTGTATAAAAGGACAAAGGGTTTGGATTTAAGTAGTTCTTTAGTAAGCTTTATGCCTGCAGCCATCAGCTGAGTCTACCATAGTGTAGGGTGTCACGTGCATTTATTCTACAGAGATACAACCTGTAGTTGTGCCTACTGGTGGGCAGACTAGTAGTTTTTAAGGAACTGTATACTAACGCATTACATTTACGAGCATAAGTGCGTTGTATTAGATATTCAGTGTGACCATAGGGTACCCTCATGCTTCAGCTACTTTTCTCTTGTTCTTTTCTAATAATAACTCAAGCAACATACACACATCTGTATCTGCATCGATCAATATCTCTATAAGAGATGGTGACAACATGTATGCAGGTATACTTATTCAAAGGCTGCAGAGCAAACAAGATATAGATCTCAGGATCCTAGAATCATTCAGGTTGGAAAAGACCCCTGAGATCATCAAGTCCAACCAATAATCCCACACTACCAAGGTCACCACTAGATCAGACCTCTAAGCCCTCACCACATCTAAACACCTCCAGGGATGGGAGTTCAACCCCCTCCCTGGGCAGCCTGTTCCAAGCCCTAAGCACTCTGTCAGGGACANCCCTCTCTGGGCAGCCTGTTCCAAGCCCTGAGCACTCTGTCAGTGACAAAATCTTTCCTTATGTCCAGCCTAACCCTCCCCTGGTGCAGCTTGAGGCCATTGCCTCTTGTTCTACCACTAATGACCTATGAAAGAAGACCAGCACCCATTTCTCTACAACCTCCCTTCAGGTAGTTGTAGAGGGCAATAACTTCTTCCCTCAGCCTTCTCTTCCTCAGACTGAACAGCCCCAGCTCCCTCAGCTGCTTCTCATCACACTTGTTGTCTAGGCCCTTTACCAGCTTCATTGCCCTTCTTTCCACCCACTTCAGCTCCTCAATGTCCTTCTTAAATTGAGCTGCCCAAAACAGACTCCAGTACTTGAGGTATGGCCTCAGATACATATACATATATATATATATATATGTGTGTGTGTGTGTGTGTGTTAAAGGTGCATGTGTATCAGCAACCAGAGCAGTATCATCCAAGATTAGCACTGGCACAGGCTGCCCAGGGGGTTGTGGAGTCTCCTTCTCTGGAGACGTTCCAGACCCGCCTGGCTGTGTTCCTGTGCGACTTGGTCTGGGTGATGCTGCTGTGGCAGGGGGATTGGACTGGATGATCTTTTGAGGTCCCTTCCGACCCCTGTGTCTGCATGGATCTGTACAAAGGTAGGCAATCTGCTCGATGGAAAAAAGTGAAAGCTGAAGCCACGAGAACCTCCTCTTAATACAAATCACCCCACACGGCTGCCCAAAGGGTTTAATTTCTCATCCAAGCTGAAAACCCTACATTAAGTTTGGAAGTGAAGAGCGGGGTGAGAAACAATTGACAATGGAAAAGGAAAGGTGGTACACGCAAACAACTGGTACATCCCACGTGTACGAGGCACGTGAGTAAAGCCTGCTGTGTGGGAGCACGTAGGGACACACACTGGAATTAGCATTCATCAAGGAGACTATGGGGGCTCACACCTACAAAAAGTACCCAAACCCCAGCTGCAAATGCATGAGGCTTTTTCCAGAGCATAGATTCATCGCCTACTTAGTCATTAGCACTCAGATTTAATAATCCGATGGCCTCACAAAATGTGTCCCAGAAACTCCTCGACACAAGCTTATTTAGTCTTCATTTTGTTCTTTAAAGCCTAATCCTCTGTCCTGCTTTACTGAGATCTTGAAATCCTTCAAGGCAAAACAACACGAGAGTAAATTCTAAACAAGAGACTGTACAACTCAAGTACACAGAATACTCCAAAAATAAGAAGACAACAGAGAGATAAGTCTTCTGGTTGTAAAAAAAAATCTCAGCAGGAAACCTAAGTTAGGACTTCAACAGAGCAGCCAAATTATTTATATTCCAATCTGGAACGTGCAGCTACGGTTCTGAGGATGAAGAAAGACTGTAAATTCTGAGCTCCGAGCGCCTACCACAAAACCAAGTCAGAAAATCCTCCTTCGGTGTTGTTTCTGATAAGTGAGAGACAAGCAAGGATGCTGTGAGGGTTTTTGAGATGAGCGTTACTTTGGCATAATGCTAAGTGTACTGTCAGGGAGAGAAACCTCTCTGGGGGGGGGATTTAACAGCAGTTATTATTCTTATTGGGAATAATTACAATCCTAGGCTTTGTTTAAAAGTTAATACTGCTAGAGAATGAGAGATGTACTGCAGGGAAGGTTGTAGATCCCGTTGTCTGCTGCGTTTAACAGCATTTCCATGTTACAGAACCAGGGCAATAGAAATGCCTTTGGTGCAACGAGTTTGGAGCCACAAAGACAAGGTTTAAAGTAAGTGAAGAGGCTTACATGACACGTTCTTCTTCACCCCAGCCAGCTTTATTGCAAGCAGCTATTGCATAAAACCCCCTGTTCTCCTCAGGCAGGTTTTGTTGCAGTCAGTAGCCAGGAGGAGCAATACTGCACTAAAGCAGAGTGGAAGAGGAAATGAAAGAGAATACCATACACGGTGGAATTTTTATTGAATTCCACTCTATGATTCCCGTCCTCAAAGAACATGGTGCTATTTCCAGACCTGGTGTCACCAGAAGGGACTTCAGCTTAGAAACCCCTCAACATCAGCTGATATAGACTCTGAGCAGTGGTGCAGCTAGCTCTCTGCTTCTGTATGGAGGGCACTACCCTTGGTCCCTGGCTTTGGCCCATTGTGGTTTCCAATGTAGGAACAAAATGTGGGGTTTTTTTCTCCCATTGACCTCTTAGCCTGCTTGGTCTCTGAGGAAATGAGATTTTAGAAACAAAGCCACACTATTTCTCTGTGGAAAAGCAACCCCATGCCAGAATGGATTTGCTGAGCAACACATTCACTATAATGCTTCTCTCTCCATTGTAGTCAGGTTCCCTGTAACTGTTCTTATTTTAATAGCTCTTCATTCTTACCCATTTTCTTCTTATTTTAATTGAGTTTCCCCTTTCCTGCTTCCTTCCCTAACAGAGCAGTTACACACGGGCATTTTACTCTGTATGAAGCTCACAAATATACCCCACTTGCAAGGGTTCCTCTTTAGTAGGAAGAGGGAAGTCAACTTTCCTTCATACAGCTTCCATTAATTGTGCTTCAGCGGGTCACAGGATAGCTCAAGATACCCGTGCAGAGTTGACTCTATAAATCATCAGTAATGGAGATGAAATCTTCTGGAGTCTCCAAGAGAGAAGTGATTACAGCAGTAAAAGATCATCTTTGCAAGAAAAATTGTGTAATAATAACTTGGTGGGATTTCATATTAGCGCTGTAACTTAGAGATGAGCACTTGGATGCATCAGAAGCTTCAATAATGGATGTGTAGGTGGAAAATTACCCATAAAGAATTGACTGAATTGTGGATAATGTTCATTTTATAGTCTCAGCGATAACCTAAGCCTTTGGCAGACGTCCTCTCGTGCCCCGTGCCCCATGCCATCTAGCGGGAATATCGAAAGAACAGCATGCTGACCGCTTCCCTGAGCGTAAGCATCCCTCCTCCTGTGAGCCGTATGGATTCTGATGGAGGCAGGGGGTGAAAAACACTCCAAGGGCCCACATGAATCTACAATAAAGCATTTCCCTGTTTCTCTGCGGTAGAAAAACTGCAATCACTTTGGTGTCAGATGAAACAGAAATGTGTAGTGATGATAATGATGAGGCTGGAAAAGACCTCAAAGATCATCCAGTCCAACCTAAATCCAACCAAGTAACCCCAACATCTGCCATCTAGCTCATGCCACTCAGCACTTCATCCAGCCTGACCATGAACACCTCCACACGGGTGATCAGAGAGCTGAAGCAGCTCTCCTGTAAGGCCAGACAGAGAGTTGAAGGTGTTGAGTCTGGAGAGGAGGAGGCTCCGAGGTGACCTTATTGTGGCCTCCAGTATCTGAAGGCGGCTACAGAAAAGCTAGGATGGGGCTTTTTAGGATCTCAGGTAGCGACAGGACTAGGGGGAACGGAGCAGAGCTGGAGATGAGGAGATTTAGACTGGATGTGAGGAGGAAGTTCTTCACTGTGAGAGTGGGGAGAGCCTGGAATGGGTTGCCCAGGGAGGTGGTTGGAGCCCCCTCCCTGGAGGTGTTTAAGGCCAGGCTGAATGAGGCTCTGGCCAGCCTGCTCTAGGGTGGGGTGTCCCTGCTCATGGCAGGGGAGTTGGAACTGGATGATCCTGTGGTCCCTTCCAACCCTGACCTATTCCATAACTTCTTCCCAGGGAGGGTAATGGGGCGCTGGAGGGGGCTGCCTGGGGGGGTTGCGGAATCTCCTCTTCTGGAGACGTTTTAAACTTGCCTGGACCTGGTTTGGGTGCCCTGCTGTGGCAGGAGGATTGAACTAGATGATCCTTTGAGGTCCCTTCTGAGCCCTGATGATTCTATTATGAAAGACAGTCCCGATAGATCATAATCCTTGTTTGTGCCAGGTACAGTGAATCCAATACAGTGAGTGAGTTACTAAATATAATGAACTTAAGACGCACGCCAAGCTCTTTGTACTCTACGTTTGGCAGGGTCTTGCCCTTGCCTCCTGCTAAGGACCTTATTGATCCTAGTTTCTTGCCCTAAGGTCAAATTACAGCTACTTGGAACCGCAGCACCTTCAAACCACTTGGAAATGATATCCGAGGCAAAACAGCAGGCCACAGCGTGTCAGCTGTGTTTTCCACTAAGCACCAGGAGCTCCAAAGTCCTGGCCACTAGCTAGCAATCCCAAATGAAGCTTAGGCTGTTCTTCCATGATCTGCTATGGGGACTCTTTCTTTCCTTGTGAGCCTCTGTTATCAGCACACAACCACGTGTGTGAGCAGCTCTGAATAGCTCCCTCAGAGTACCTCCCATCTTTCTCACACTGTTGCCTTGCCAGAGGCTCCCTTCCATCCACTTGGAGACCATGAGAGCCACGAAGAGCTGCCCAAGAGGTGGGCACTTCTGCATGGGGACAGGCTGATGCAAAAGAAGGTCACTCTCTTTGGAAAAGGAAATAACAACTAATCACTTGGGGGGAAAGTGCTGAAAGGGTGACCTAGGATATGAAACAATCTTCCCACTGGAAAGAGAAGAGCATCGTCATGTATTTTGGAGCAAGGCTTTAATAATCTGCTCCATACAGGTGAGGCTTTTGCTTTCCTAGGCAAATATGCGGCATCAGGACAAGTACTCACGTGCATTGCAAGTACAAACTGATGCATAATTTAATTTCACTGCATCATCAAAAGTGGCACAGCTGCTGGTCTACAGGCTAGAGAGCAATTTCTGTTGACCTTGAGTGTAAGAAAATGAGCAAGAATGGATTTCTGATTTGCTTGTAAAAGAAATTGGGACTTCCCTCTCACTTTTTGCAAGGATTTAGCATAAAGTTTAGAGTAGCACAAAAATAACTGCAAGATCACAAGATCACAAGATCATTGTTATCGGGTTTTGATTATTTTTAAGAAGGTTCAGAATTAGAAGTTTACATCTTATAGAATCATACAACCCTTAGGGATTGGAAGGGACCTCAACAGATCATCCAGCCCAATCCCCCTGCCACAGCAGGATCACCCAGACCAAGTCACACAGGAACACAGCCAGGCGGGTCTGGAACGTCTCCAGAGAAGGAGACTCCACAGCCCCCCTGGGCAGCCTGGTCCAGTGCTCCAGTACCCTCCCTGGGAAGAAGGTCCTGCTGATATTGATAGGGAACCTCCTCTGTTCCAGCTGGCACCCAGTGCCCCTTGTCCTATCCCCAGATGACCTTGACAAGAGCCTGGTTCCATCCTCCTGACACCCACCCCTCACATCTTTACAGACATGAATGAGGTCAATCAAGTCATGGGGAGTTCCCTCAAAACACAAAATCAGGAAAAAACACCAAATCTGCTTCTTTCTCCTAAAAAATACCCTTGGCTTTCAGCTGTGCAGTTTTCAAAGAGAAAAGCTGGGGGTTTTGTTCCCATTTCATTTCCCCATGTATATTACACCTCTTTCTGACCAACTGGAGATGAAAGTGTTCTCCTCTCCACACAGTCAAACATCTTTTGTATCCTAAACAGATTTCCAGAAAGAGCAAGGACCTGGCTGAATGTTGGTGATGTAAACTCAGAAGGGAGATGATCATGTGCTTTAGAGTGTTATAATCCCTTCCAATTTGCTGCTGTTACATCACCTGCAAACAAGTAAACATGCCATGAGATGCATCTTGCCCAGCTCCTGGGGCAGGCAGCAACAGCATGAAGAATACAGGTGAATAAGTTGAGGTCAGATATGTTTAGCCTGGAGAAGAGGAGACTCAGAGGATCTTATCCCTCTCTAACTACTCAAAGGGAAGTTGTAGACAGATGGGGATCAGGCTCTTCTCCCAGGCAACTGGCGACAGGATGAGAGGGCAGAGCCTGAAGCTGCCAGGGGAGGGTTAGGTTGGATGTTAGGAAGCCCTTCCTCAGGGAAAGGGTGATCAGACACTGGAATGGACTGCCCAGGGAGGAGTAGAGTCCCCATCTCTGGACAGCCTGGATGTGGCACTGAGTGCCTGGCCCATGTGATGATGTTAGGTCATAGGCTGGGTTGGATGACCTCAGAGGTCTTTTCCAGCCTCAGTGATTCTATGAACCAACTGGATCCCTCATCACAAGGTCAAGCCAAACCTGTTGGGTAATATTTTCCATGTTCACTATACACCACCTTGAAATACACCCCGCAAGTCTCATGTTGAGCAGTTTCTTCTGCCTCGGTGTTTTCTGATTCTGAGACAAAATGAAAGAAACCCAAGGGTAATTTGTCATTGCAGAGCAAAAGAAACGTAGATTGCACAAGAAACCAACTTCCCAGGAGAGGTTATTTTATCCAGTGGTTCAGACCAGTGTGTTCCTTGCCGCACAGTGACATTTCACTAACGGACTGGCATCTATTTGAAATGAAACTGCAAATCCAGCCGTCCCCAGTGAGAATTGCGCTGCTGGTTACTCTCATTCCATCTATAGCCACTGTGTGAATGACATCACCAAGGACCTAAAAGACCTGACATCATCACGAAACTGCTTTCTACCTTTTACTGTAAAAATACATCATTATTTCTATGGTCTCTAAAGAGAAATTGATTTTCCCTGCCTCCTGTGGATGCTGCAAAACTATTTTAGTGTAATGCTTTTATGCATGCAGCAGCCAATTGCTTTGACCCTGGAGTCCTTCTTGCAGGGCTGCTGACTCATTGAATCAGTTCACTCACATCCTCCTGCCAAAGGACAATAAGCTGAAAGCAACGTTTGCTACAGCTGCACTATAAAGAGTGAAAAGAGATAACACGGAAATAAATACAAAAGAAAGTAAAATTAAAGAAATTAATAATATAAATAAAATTAGTATTATAAATTAATATAGTAGATATTAATATAGTATATATTAATATATTATATATCAATATATCAATATATTACATATTATTATAATCCATTAGCATGTAATGTTATAATATCATAATATTTTATTATAAATAAATTAATAAATATATAAAAATAAATACTATAAATTAAATTAATTGATAATTTCAATTTCATAATTTGATAATATAAATCAAATAAATTAATTAGTAATAAAAGACCTGTCAGGCACAAGGAAATGTGATAACAGTAGGATTGATATGCCACGAATTTGAAGCATCGCACTTCATCCCTGAAGTGCTCCTATGAAACCTCTCTCTGGCTTCCCCAGATGTTTCAGCGATGATAAAAACACTCAAGTCAGGGAACTCAGGTCTGATTTTGCATCACAGGTTTGCTGGTTGGAAGGGACCTCAGGGATCATCTAGTCCAACCTCTTCAAGCAGGATCCAGTTGAAATGAGCTGGTCCAGGAGTCTACCCAGCTTAGCCTTAACATTGCCTGCAGCTGAGGAATCCACCCCTCACGTGTTTATAGACCCTACATCATGTCTAGCTTCAGAGCAATTCTTGAAAGACACAGGGCTGTTTTTCAGGTGCTGCTCCTCTCACCTTCCCTGAGCTTTAGGATTTTGGTTTTCTCTGCACATCACCTGTTCCCTAATGAAACACATGCTTCTAGCCAGTCAGGAACCGTATCCTACTTGAGGACAAGGAGATTATTCCTTTTGTAAGAGTGAAAAAAAGGAGGGAGGGAGAGCAGCACGTTAATCTAGGATTTACTGTCACAACGAGTAAGCAGGGCTATTTTAGGAAGCTGTTCAGACACAGGATTCCCTTAGTCTGATAACTCACTGGAAATAAGTAGTTAGCTAACCCCTCTCTCTCAGCATCAGTCACCCCGGGCAATCCTCTTGTCCTCCGCACATGAAGGGGGACAGTGATCCTGAGCTGCAATGAAAGCCACCCCGATGTTTGGAGGTACCTCTGGCTATAAATGACTCGCTAATACCTTAACACTTCCGTTCTTAATGGGGCTCAGGTCTAAATGACAATGACACGGCCCTTCTTGGAAATGAAAGCGATGAGTCCTTCTTGTCTGCCTCCATCTCCTTTAATGCTCTTTAATTACTCACAGTAAGAGAGTAAAGCAAGGAATAGAAACTGTCTCATCTGTTCCAGAGGTGGCTGATGCAATTCTACCTCTCACCATGCGATTTTGCATCTGAGTTCTATTAGAACTGTTAAGGGTTGGAAGGGATCTCTCAATATCATCTAGTCCAACTGTCCTTCCAAAAGTAGGATCACCTAGGCCAGGTCACACAGGAACACATCCAGGAAGGTCTTGAAACTCTCCAGAGAAGGAGTCTCCACAACTTCTCTGGGCAGCCTGTGCCAGGGCTCCACCACCTTCACAGTAAAGAAGCTTTTCCTGATGCTGAGTTGGAATCTCTTGTGTTCCAGCTTGTATCCATTGTCCCTCATTCCTACCATATGGAACCAGTGAGAAGAGACTGAACCCTTCTTCTTGACACCCACCCTTCTGGTATTAATAGACATTAACAAGTTGTCCTCTCAGACTTCAGATTGAACAGCCCTAGTCCTCTCAGTCTTTCCTCACAGAAGAGGTGGTGAAGTCCCTTAATCATCTTTGTAGCCCTCCATTGGGCTCTGTCTAGCCATTCCCTGTCTCTCTGAGAAGCCAAAATTGGACACAGTACTACAGCTGTTGTCTCAATAAGGCAGAGTAGAGAGGAAGGTGAACCTCCCCTGACCTAGTGGACTCACTTGTCTCGATGCACCCCAGGATACCCTTGACCTTTTTGGCCACAATAGCACACTGCATTCCCATGGAGAACTTACTGTCCACCAGGACTCCAAGGTCCTTTTCTGTAGAGCTGCTTTCCAGCAGGACAAAACTCCCAACCTGTACTGGTGTGTGGTGCTGTTCCTTCCCAGGTACAGGACTCTACACTTATCCTTGAACTTTATCAGTCTCCCCTTTGCCCAGCTCTCCAGTCGGTCCAGATCTCACTGAATGGCAACACAGCCTTCTGGTGAATCAGCCAATCCTCCCAGTTTGTAACCACCACAAATCCACCCGAGTCACCTGCTCACGGTCCTACCTAAACAGCAGAATGACCAAAGAGATCCTGGTCGGCTAAGACAAGAGCACAGACAAAACACACGCATGCTGGGATGAACCCCCCTGCCCAAGCAACCTGCAGTCTGTAAACCTGTGAGAACAAATTTAGCATGAGCAGCCTTGGATGAAGCCCTGGAGGAGAAGAGCCATCCTGAAGAAACCCTGCTTCCCTGGTAGCATCCCACAGGAAGGGCTCCTCCAGGCCTTCCAGGAGACACACTGATTCCAGTCACCCCCCAGCCCTTTCCTGGGTGCAGTAGGGTAGAAATCTCAGCACCATGGTACTACATCTGTGAACTGTGACTATGCCTTGAGTGCACGAGGGTGAGACTAGTTGCAGCTCTCTAACCCTACTATTAGCCCACGTGCCACCAGACCTGTAGCATACTACAGCAGTGTGTTAAGACTCCGTAAGTACTACACAGAGTGACTCAAACATAGCCAGTATATTTTCAGTGCACCTCAAAAAAGAGTCATTCCTTTGGAGGTTCCTCTGTTGCCATTTTTAGTTCCTGATGTAAATAGTCGAGGACAGTCTGTCATGGGATCACAAAGACAAGCTCCTTATGCCTTATAGGTAAAGAGAGGTTGAGGGGGAGGTTGTTTTTAAATAGAAGCATTTGTATTAGTGTATTTATTAATCTGCAAGACTAGACTAGAGTTCTAGGGTGTGTTTATAAAAAGTCTCTGCCACCACTAACACAACATTGCCTTGATAAACGCTGTTAATCACCTAACTCACTGGCTTTATAGTGCTTGCATGACAGTCTTCGCTAGGCATGGCAGCACTGCACTGCTTGGGATTGCTTAGGTCTAGCTCATCTGTTAGCTCAGAACCTACTAGAGATCACTGAGCTTATTTCATGTTCTTTATGAAGCAGAATTAGAACTATGTGATGTGACAAAATATTTCAGAGTACTCAGTCACAACTGGAGTAAAGGAGCATCAAATAAAGAGTAACACATTTCCTTCATATTATAAATATATTTTGATATATTTCTATCAATATCATGGAATCCTTAGGGATTGGAAGGGACCTTGAAAGATTATCCAGTCGAATCCCCCTGCCACAGCAGGATCACCCAGACCAAGTCACACAGGAACACAGCCAGGAGGGTCTGGAACGTCTGCAGAGAAGGAGACTCCACAACCCCCCTGGGCAGCCTGCTCCAGTGCTCCAGGACCCTCCCTGGGAAGAAGGTCCTGCTGATACTGATATGGAACTTCATCTGTTCCAGCTTGAATTCATTGCTCCTTGTCCTATGACCTTGAGAAGAGTCTGTCTCACTCTCCCATGAGTTATATTTTCTTCTAACTTTTCCTTCAGAAGACCAAAATCTGGTGGCTTACAAGATGTAGTCTGGTTTTTACTGCCAGGATATGTCCTTCTCAAGAAGGGAAGTCAGCATTTGAAAAGAGTAACACAGGGCAAATTAAAATTCAAGTAAAGTTCCCCTGATGTCTCTGTTTCTGTTGTGTGCACACCCACCATCTCAGATCAGTCCTACTCCCTCTTGCAGTGGCAAAACCAACTCTGACGACAACATTGGCTCTAGAGTTCTTCTCTAGCTGTCGGGAGAAGCATCCACTGAAATGCTTCTCTACAGGGGTGTGCAAACTCCAGACAACGATGGCAAACACAAAGGTGGTTGGGTCATAGACCTTTCAAAAACCATCAATGGGCTGGGTGAAAGAGGAAAGAGCTTTCGTGTCTTCAAAGCTCTTCCAACACAGCCATTCTTTTCCATTCACCTGTGCACGCTGCAGAATGACAGAATCATCAAGGCTGGAAGGGAGCCCTAAGAATATCAAGTCCAACCTTAGTTGTTGGATTTCCAACCAAGTTGCCTTGGTGAACATTAATTCAGTAGCCGCGTGGCTTAGAGAGACTTTTGATCTCTGACAGAGTTCACACCGCTGCTGAAACAGCAACCTGAAAAGGCAGTGTCTCAGTGCCTGCACCTGAACCAACGGAGCGATGCAGTTCCTTTGTTTGAGGTGGCTCGGTCACTGAGCTGGGAAGCCCTGGCTCCTGCTTCTGATGCATTTCCAATGTTTAAACTGGAAACCCATTACCGTGCCAGCCTGTAGGCAATTCAATTCACCTCGTAGTACAGTCGCCTTTAAATTAACCTAATTGTGCATAACTAGAAGGAGTTACTCTGTCTTTCTGGTGGCTAACAGTGAACAAGTGAAGAAATAACAGTTTATAAAGTGCTTTCCCTAAGGTGATGAAGAGAATAATTCAAGCTCGATCTTTTAGAGATGCCTCCTCAAGAGTGACACTGTCACTAGGTTGATTTTTTACCCATAGAAAATTCCATAGACAGAGACACTAAGACTGTTTAAAGCAGGAAGACTGTTAATCTCAGATTTAGTAGCCCAGTTAGATTACCAGAGAGGAAATTGCCCATCTTTGCTTGTGAGGCTCTAGAAATAGCTCAGACGTTACGCAACGAGTGCCTACAAATAAAGCTGTTTGCACTGAGAGCCAGCAAATCAAATTAAAGAGGGAACCCCTGTAAGGCATCCCCCACAGAGTCTGTCTCACGTGACAGGAGGATTCCCTACACACAGGGTGAAAAGGAGACTTACACGTAGACAAGCTTGACCACTGAGAAAGAAGCAATGTAAGAACAAGAGTGGATTTAAATTGTATGAAGGATAGAAGAATGTTTCTCTGCAGCATTTTGGGGGGGAATTCTACTGAAAGAGGTGGGGTCCTTATGCCCTTGCTGCAGTTTGTTGTCACACACCTCTCTCAAGGCATCTCCTCCTGGCAGCTTGGCCTAGGTGATCCTGCTGTGGCAGGGGGATTGGACTACATGAAGCTGGGTGGTGTCACTGACACCCCAGCAGACTGTGCTGCTGTTCAGCAAGACCTGGACAGGCTGGAGAGCTGGGCAGAGAGAAA
>VZRI01009123.1:370107-393077 GCA_013397515.1 Upupa epops | reverse complement strand
TGAGGGGTGGGTATCAGGAGGATGGAGCCAGGCTCTTCTCAGGCTCATCTGATGATAGGACAAGGGGCACTGAGTTCCCTATCAATATCAGCAAGACCTTCTTCCCAGGGAGGGTACTGGAACATTGGAACAGGTTGCCCAGGGGGGTTGATGAGTCTCCTTCTCTGGAGACGTTCAAGACCCACCTATATCTGTTCCTTTGCAACTTGGTCTGGGTGATCCTGATGTGGCTGGGGGATAGGACTATGTGATCTTTCAAGGTCCCTTCCGATCCCTAATGAATCTATGATTCTATGATTACCAGAAAAGTCAGCTATTCACATCATGTCCTTTCATACCGCTTTCAATCTATTATTTAGTTAAGCCAAATATTTAATTAGACATTTCAATAGAAAAGCAATTAGCAAGCTTCCTATGTATAAACAATAATTAGGAAGCAGCTTAGTAATAGAAGGATGACTAACGAACATCATTTTGTTGAAATTCTGCTCAGAGACTTCTGTGATCTCCTTCAAACTGCTGATTTATTTTTGAATAAGCAGCTCTGGTTTAAAACAAACAAAATCCTCCCACATCTCTTACTTCAGTTTGTGGTTCTTCTTGCTTTGCAAATGCCAGGCTGCCACTCCTTGTGGCACAGCGATACCATAACCGTGCGTGGCAACGGCATCACAGACCTACACCTGCAAGATACAGTTCTGCTAAGCAGGGAAACTGTTTGCAAGGTACTGACACATCTTGGGCTGCGTTGGAAGCAGCAGATCAGGAGAGATGATTCTGGCCCTGGACTCTGCCCTTGTGAAATCTCGCCTGGAGTTCTGCATCCAGCTCTGGAGTCCCCAACACAAGGGTGAGGAACTGTTGGAGTGGGTGCAGAGGAGGCCACAAGAATGCTCAGAGGGTTACAGCACCTGTGCTGTGAGGACAGACTGAGAGAGTTGGGGTTGTTCAGCCTGAAAAGAAGGTTCAAGGGGGACCTTCTAGCTACCTTGCAGTCCCTGAAACAGGTGCCTATTGGAAGGCTTGGAAAGAACTGTTCAATAGGGCATGGAACAGCAGGATAAGGGTCATGGTTTGAAGCTGGAAAAGGGCAGATTTAGGTCACACATTGGGGAAAACTTCTTTCATCTGAGGGTGCTGGATCCCTGGGACAGGTTGCCTACAGAGGTGATGGAGGCTCCATCCCTAGACACATTCAGGGTCAGGTTTGATGGAGCTCTGCACAATCTGGTCTGGTGAGTGACGTCGGGATTGGACTGGATGTCCTTTGGAGATCCCTTCCAGCCCTAGGATTCTGTGGTTCTATTAACGTGCAGTCACGGGCTCCAGGATGTAAAGATTCACTTTGGTAAAATCAAGCTGATCCTTTGAAAGCTGAATCTTCAGCCAAAGCACTCATTTGTAGCAGGATACTGGGTAAAAGCAGAACCAGATAAACAGGAAACACCCTCTCTGTCATCTCAATAATAAGCAGCCTCACTAGATTTCTATTTGTGTAGAAGTCTTGTAATTAACGATTTATTATGGGGTTCAGGCGAGAGGCAAGATCCACTTTGTCTGATGACTGGGAGGTAAGAGTTTGTAGAGTAAAAGGAGGAAGGAGAGACAGAGGGAGGTGGGTGAAGAGGGTGAGCGCTGCGGGAGTGGCAGTAGGAGTGTAGGACCATGAGCTGTGCATGCCTGTGGCTTCTTCACTGGACTGGCACAGCAAAGAAGCAGGTAACTAAATCAGCACTGTGTTGTATATTTTATACTCAGTAACACATCAGAAAATCCCCTTGGGCATCATTTAAAAATTCATTACTGTATCTTAACGTCATTAGAAAACACCGGCGTAAAAAAGAGTTAGCAGACACTCAAACATCTTTCACAAATCAAAGGTAAGGAAATGCATCCCAGAAATCGGCTTCCCCAACCACTGCACATCTGCTCAGACTGCCAGCTGCCCTACTTCCACGTTCCTGTTCCTATCAGCCAAGGGACAAGAAAGGGATGGAGCAGCCAGTTTCTTCCCTTTACATCTAAAGCAGGAAAATCTCTCTCGAGGTAAAATTATTCAAGGGCACCCTTGAAATAGGTGAGACCAGAGACAGCTAGAGGCTGGATGCTGTGCTCCAAGTCATCATGCTATCATGGAATCATTAGGGATCAGAAGGGACCTAGAAAGATCCATCTAGTCCAATCCCCCTGCCACAGCAGGATCACCTAGACAGCAAATGCACTGGCGTCAGCAGAGACATGAGGCCACAACCCAGGCAAGGTTCTCATTTTCCAGTCTGACCAGACCACTGTGATGGCTGCTGCTGGAGCTCAAACCATGAGAAACAGTGACAGCAAACAAAGGAAAAACTGCCTTCCCCATCCCTGCAGCTTCACCTCCAGGGACTGCAGCACATACCTGAGCATGCCCATCACCAGCCAGGAGTTGCCAGGAGCTCTGGGAGGAGAGACTGAGGCTGTCCCATGGCAGGAGCAGCTACCATACCTGAGCATGCCCATCACCAGCCATGAGCTGCAAGGGGCTCTAAGAGAAGAGACTGGGGCTATCCTATGGTAGGAGCAGCTGCTTCCAGATGGTTCTGTCTGGTTCCAGATGGCCCAAATAGCCCCATCACAAGGTCCAGCTGAGCCCATCAGTGGTGCTGATGGGGCCCTTGGAGAAATGTGTTTAAGCAAGGCAGAAAAACAACCTTTAGATAAATAAGTAAATAAAAATGTAGAGTAGTAGTTGATGGAAAGATGTATGAGAGCTGTTCCTGTGCCTAGCATGGTTGGGAGGAAGGAGATGATGTGGTGGTCCAGGTGATGTCTAAGGAAAGCAGGCTAAATTATCTTCTGTGCCTCAAGTTTGAAATGAAGAAAAGCTGGACAAAAGATGTTTTAACCCTAGGCTTCCCTATCTGAGGGGAGGTAGGCAGCATCACTTTAAGCTGTACTTAAGGGCCATCACAGATCAGCAGACTGATGGTCAGTGCTCCTAGAGTGGTTTTGCATTTTCTTCGTTCACTTGTTCGTACTTAAGTTTACGTTTTCAGTGTAAAAAACTGGCTCTGCAAGACCCTGGGGGACAGCTAGTTGTATAGGACAGCACCTAGCTCCCAGCTTTGTGGAAGCCTGTGTTGAAGAACCTAGCTCCCAGCTTTGTGTTGAGGAACTAGCCTGCTGGGGAAAGAGATGTGGCAGGTTGGGAAAGGCAGCAGGCATTTGATGTATGGAACAGGGCTCCTTCCCCAGCTTGAGCCAAATCTCACTGAAACCTTCAAGTTCTGTTTAATTGGGCTCTGTGTCAGGGAGCACTGATCCAATTTGCTAATAAAAGACCTAACTCACTTAGAAATTCCTCCTAAGTGCTGTGGACAGGGTATGTCACAGCATCTAGCTCTAGTGCAAACAGCCTTTCCACCCTCAGAGCTAAATGCAGGGCTGGTCTCTCTGATTGGTTTTGTTCCGTAAGGAGCTGTAGAAGCACAAACTAGAATCAAAGGCTCCTAAGGAGGGAAAACAGGTTTGCTTTTGAAAATCCTTAGTTCACAGGATGAATAAAGGAACTGCTGTATGAAGCAGTGGCTGGCTGGTAGGTAGGCAGACAATCCAACGGGAAACGTTTGTAGTTGGAATCCATGTACCCCAGTTCCAGTGAAGAGGGGGAATACAGGCATTTCCAGTGAGAATGGGGAATAAAAGTGGGAATTCCTGTATAAGCTTGGGGACTGTGGCCAACTGAGCACTGTCAACAGAGAGCACATGATTGGTGTGACTGAGGGAACAGCCAGAGCTGGGTCTCTTGAGCTTGGAGGAGGCTGAGGGGGGACCCCATTCATGTCTATAAAGATGGGAGGGGTGGGTGTCAGGAGGATGGAGCCAGGCTCTTCTCAAGCTCATCTGGTGACAGGACAAGGGGCACTGGGTGCCAGCTGGAACAGAGGAGGTTCCCTATCAATATCAGCAGGACCTTCTTCCCAGGGAGGGTCCCGGAGCACTGGCACAGGCTGCCCAGTGGGGTTGTGGAGTCTCATTCTCTGGAGACATTCCAGACCCTCCTGGCTGTGTTCCTGTGAGACTTGGTCTAGGTGATCCTGCTGTGGCAGGGGGATTGGACTGGATGGTCTTTCCAAGTCCCTTCCGATCCCTAGTGATTTGATGATTCTAAGACTGTACTTGGCTCTAATTTGGAAGGCTACATTTGGAAGGGGCCCTTAGAAAAGAAAGTGAGACAATCTCCGTTGTTTTCCTCCCTTTCTCATTACTATTTTGGTTTGGTTGTTTTGGGTTTGTTGTTTTTAAGGGCTTTTCATCCACAAAAGAGCTTTTTATCTACAGAAACGATGCTTCATTTGTGGTCAGCTCTGGTGGCTCCATGTTGAGAGGGAAATGGACACCCTGTGCCGATCACTGATATGAAAATTAAAATCCAGGCTCTAAAAAAATAACCGAGAGGACTGTTTTTATCCTATTGCTAGGAAGACTAGAGATTTGTGGGACCAGAATAGATCCTATCTTATATTAAGGTCTGTAACTAGATTGACAGGAGTTAAAACAATCGTGACCTTTCAGATGGTTTTAGTATCACACGTATATATCACCTCCCTAGCCCCACACTGACCTCAGCTTAAGGTTAACTTGAAGTTTATTATAAGTTAATTTAAGTGGAAAAACAAGCCCTGAACTGTTAGGTAACTGCCAACAGCTGAGCAGGGCAGCAGCCTGTCATGCAGGCTGGGGCTTTTCTGAGCCGCTGACAGCCAGCTCAAGCCATTCGTTGGCTGCTCGCGGCAGCCCAGTCGCAGTCCAGCACAACACAGATGTTTTTTTTATGTACAGCTTGCCAGTATCACCCAGACCGGCAGCCAATCGAGACTGTACTATTTTCATGCTTGATCTTTGCTGAGCTATGAACGATGAGCCTCAAAATGGTAGTTTCCTTCATGCACCTTAGACTTGAACTCTCGGATTGCCAATCGGTCACTGACCGGTGCCAAGAGCTCATTAAAGATTACAGACCACAGAGTCATCGTGAAGTTATCTTTCAGTGACCCAGGAAAGCATTTTATGTAAGAGATTTTGTGGGCTGAGGGGGAAGAATGTGAGCAAGACCTTTTAGGGCCGGCTGGGGACTTGGTGTAGGACATCAGGATTAAAGCTTGGGAACTGTGTTTGCTTTGATTTGTTTCAATCCCGGCTTTGCTGGGTGAGTCAGAGGAATGCTGACAGGCAGCTGCATGAGACACTTCCCTCACAAGAGATAAGGGAATGCTGCGGGATACACTGAACCACAGAATCATTAGGGATTGGAAGGGACCTTGAAAGATCATCCAGTCCAATCCTCTGCCACAGCAGCATCCCCTAGATCAAGTCACACAAAAACACATCCAGGCAGGTCTGGAAAGTCTCCAGAGAAGGAGCCTCCACAACCCCCCTCATGGTCTTGTAGGTCTCTTCCAACCTTAATGATTGTGTGATTCTATGATTCTTTCCATGGAAATTATATTTCAAGGAACTTTTTTGTATAGAAAATGAAGGGTTCCTATGAAGTTCTTCCATTCCCATGGTCTTACACAAGAAGCCATTTCCAGATTGGGCTTAACAATGAAAATCAACACCCTAATTTGTACCCAGGGATGAAATCAGAACGGAATGTCGCACAGACCACATCCTTTGAGAAAGCCTGGACAGCAAAGCCAGCAGCAGTATGCCAGCCCAGCTGCTCAGTGATTCTCACCCATAGCCAAACTATGCAGGACCTGAACTGTGCTGTGCACTTGGCACATCAAACGGGTAATCCAAAGAGCAACGCGTTGGCCATCTAAATTTAGATGCGGTGCTACAATGAGAACAACCAACATTGTCATCGTGG
Source organism: Upupa epops (assembly GCA_013397515.1). NCBI lineage: Eukaryota > Metazoa > Chordata > Aves > Bucerotiformes > Upupidae > Upupa > Upupa epops. The sequence goes on along the minus strand of VZRI01009123.1, from coordinate 387,223 downwards.
ACTAAGGGACTATGAGAACCACAGCCTTCACCTCAAAATATAACTGCGTGGGTCTGGCACTAGTCATGTTTTGTTGTTGATGTTGATGTTGTTGAGGTTCCTCTTCATTTAAAGGCATCATTGAATACACTTGGGCCTCCACAGTAGAAATGAACTTCACTGAACTACACCTGTGAGCATGACTCCAAGGATCCCTCTCACTACACCGCTACAAACCGGTTAGGAATGGGATGAAGAGGTCACCCATGCTCAGAGGCAGACGGCACCTGTAGTGACATAACTGAACAAGCACAGGAGGCACTTAAACTGCAGTCGGGAATGAATGTCAGTCTTTCAAGCCAGTCCAAGAAGTGTGAATGTGATGTGTAGGTTGTTAGGAACCCAGTGAAGGCTTTAAAGAGAGCTTGCATGAAAAACACCTCCTTTTTTTCAGCAAACCCAGAGGTAGCAAGGAAGGAGATCACAGAGGAAACCACAACAGCAGTCGATCAACCACTAGTGCATCCTGCACCATATCCAGTACAAGATCCTTGTACAGTGAGATCCAAGAGACCCCATGGCAAACTTTCCTTTCCAAACAGGGATTGGACTGGATGATCTTTCAAGGTCTCTTCCGATTCCTAAGGATTCTATGCTTCTATGACATGTAAAACCTATCCAAACCATGGGCTACTTCTCCAGGTAGTGAGCAGGGATGCAGATCATGCACAAAGAGAAAACCTATTTAAGTAATTCAAAAAGAAAAGTAGTTCTCTAGCAAGAGACCCATGAATTAAATTCACAGTGGGGTTTACGCAAGTTCATAAACACACAGGGGTTCACTATGGAGAGTAAGGAATGAAGAAGTTTGTTCCAAACAAACTTCTAGGATGTCAAAACGGAGACGAAAAGGCACCCAGAAGGAAAGCAATGGGAATAAACAGATGCTCTAATGATATAACTTGGCTCAGCAGAGGATAATGTGCTATAAAGAGCATCTAATGGCAAGGAAAGCCATAAATGCAGTGTTCTAGTCCCGTATCTGCTGGGCAGAGAGAGAACACAACTGGTGCAAAATCTCATGAAACCCTGTGAAAATCTAAAGAATTCTTTTTTTTTCCATTGCCTTTCGTGAAAATTGATTAAAATCTTGGTGCTCCTAGCAAAACATCCAGTTAATTGGAATATCAAGGGACCACACGTACAGCTGTTAAACCTGAAGGGCCTTTCCCTGTTCATTTCAAACTCCTCTTTTAAACCACATTACTTACAAGCAGTTGTAATTCCCAAGGCCACCAGCATGCTGCAAGGATTGGCCACTGAATCAAAGTCTCAGAGGACACAAGAGGGGGAAAGAGTGAATGACAGATCAGGAATCAGAGGAAGCATTGCTTTGTGGACTTGGTGGACTTTGTGCCTACTTAGCTCCTATCTTAATGCAGTTATGTACAAGGTCGTGAGAGCATTAAATATGAACTGCTGTGGTACCACACCCGGGAGATATCTCTGGCATGTAAAGGTCTGGAAATTATCTGCTGCTATCAGAGCTTTGAGCAGGGCTGGACAATGACCTGAAGGATCTGTAGGACATCTCCTGTGACCCCATGAAAGCCACCTTTGGCATCCCAGCAGTGAAACTTGGAGAGGAGCTACCAGTTCTGGTGTCTAAAGCAGCCTGCTAAATGTATTTATATGCAGATATAAATATTGATTATTTTATATATACAAATAGGTCAATGTACCCTGTGATTCTAGGCAGGACACAAAAGGAACCTCCAGGCTGCTTTTCATAGAACCATAGAATTATTAGGGATTGGAAGGGACCTCGAAAGATCATCCAGTCCAATCCCCCTGCCACAGCAGGATCACCTTAAAAAACACTTACTGGAGAACTGTTTGACAGAGTTCCTGGAGTTTTCATATTTCCATGTTACTTTCATTCTCAATATTATGATTTTCATATTCCACATCCCTATTTCCTGCAGATCTTCCCAGTTTGGAAGACACAAACCTGCAGTGCTACCTCACATCAGGCTTGCAGCAGGTTTGAAAGGTTTTGAAGAATAATGGAATGCTTTGGGTTGGAAGGACCTTCAGAGGTCATCTAGTCCAACTCCCCTGCAGCGGGCAGGGTCGTCTTTAATAGAGCAGATTGCTCAGAGCCCCCTCCAGCCTGACCTTGAACAGCAAATATACTGCCTTATGTCATGCACTTTCCCGTCCAGTGCTCTAAGAAGAGACATTGAAAGCTTTGTGATAATGTTCCTGAGTGCCTAATACTCCCATCCATCATGACTTTTCAAGATTAAATGAATTATTAAATTACAGAATCATAGAGTTATTGAGGCTGGAAAAGACCTGAGAGTCTCCTTCTCTGGAGACATTTGAAACCCGCCTGGACCTGGTCTGGGTGATCCTGCTGTGGCAGGGAGATTGGACTGGATGATCTTTTGAGGTCCCTTCCAATCCCTGATGATTCTATGACTCTATGATCATCCAGCCCAACCCATGACCTAACATCACCACATCAGCCAGACCAGGGCACTAAGTGCCACAGCCAAACTGTCCTTAAACACCTCCAGGGATGGGGACTCCACCATCTCCTTGGGCAGTCCATTCCAGTGTCTGATCACCCTTTCCATGAGGAAGGGCTTCCTAACATCCAACCTAACCCTCCCCTGGCACAGCTTCAGGCCCTGCCCTCTCATCCTATCACTAGTTGTCTGGGAGAAGAGCCTGACTTCCACTTGATTGCAACCACTCTTCATGTAGTTGTAGAGAGGAAGAAGGTGCCCTGAGTCTCCTCTTCTCCAGGCTAAACACCTCCAGCTCCCTTAGTCACTCCTTATCAGACTTTCCTTCCAGTCCCTTCCCCAGCATTGTTGCTCCTCTGGACCTGCTCCAGCACCTAATCTCTTGTGACCCAGAAAGTATTAGTGCTCATTTTGCCGATATGCCTGGCAGAAGGGCAGGTGCCCATCTCAATCCATCTCCCCAATAAGGTATTTGAGGATGACCCTGGGAAACACCATGTTGTTTTGAATGAACACTTGGTTTGGAAGCCCATCTCCTGAGTCCATGCTGGATCTTAGATGCTCGAAAGCACTGATGTGCCTCATGTCACAAAGCTGAGGATTAGAGTCCAGCTGTTTATCCTGATGGGCATTTCTAGATACAAACCAGAGGAATAGGGACAGATAGAGAGTATGCTTCCTTTTCAGTTTCAGAAATTAAATATATGAGCTCAGGAGACAAAGTATAGAATGTTTCTAAGAAATTCTTGTGCACAACTTACAGATTTATCCCTCTGTTAGAATCATAGAACCGCAGGGTTGGACCTTCAAAGGTCATCCAGTCCAACTCCCCTGCAACAAGCAAAAGACATCACTCACTAGACCACATTGCCCAGAGCCCCACCACCCTCAGATTAAAAACCTTTTCCTGATGTCTAACCTAAATCTACCCTTTTCCAGCTTCAAACCACAACCCCTCATCCTACCATTCTCTGCCCTATTGAACAGTTCTTCCCTAATGCATGCTCTCAGCAAAGCAGTCTTAGTTCCAGTCGTACTCACTCTAGAAGCCCATGGCTTCATTTTTTCGAGCCCAGTGATCTGTTTGTATTTCTACCTGAGGCTTCAGATGTGCCTCTGATAAGCCACAATTACAGCTGAACAGGTAAAACAGGAATTCAAGGGCATTGCTGAAATGCTGGGCTCAGCATCCCTTTTACTCCTCCCCTTCTATCACCGCTTTTGTTTGTCTACATTAAGAGCAACTGAGAAAAACAATTCATAGCCCTATCTCATTCTCTGCCTCCTTAGCTGGAACTCATCAGGACTGTCTTCCTTTTGCATGAGAAAAAAATGTCTAATGTTGAATACCATTAAATATTGCGAGTTAGATAACAGTAAAATGGAGATGGTGCAGTAATGATAGGGATGGAAGGATGCATGGATGGATGGATGGAAGTGATTTCTGCATTGACTTTAGTTTCCAGTAGGAAGCTTTATTTTTCTCTTTCCTCACATAAAGTTGGCCTAAAAACTGGCGCTGGATGTATTTTCCTGAGACAACACATTACAGAAAGCCTATAGATTTCAGGGTCATTTTCAGGCAGAAATGCAGCAGGAAGATGCATGGCCAGCAGATCAAGAGTGGTGATTCTACCCCTCTACTCTGCCCTGGTGAGACCTCATCTGGAGCCCCACATCCAGCTCTGGAGCTCCCAACACAAGAAGGATGAGGACCTGTTGGAGCAGATACAGAGGAGGCCATGAAAAAGCTCAGATGGCTGGAATCCCTTTCCTATGGGGACAGGCTGAGAGAGTTGGGGTTGTTCAGCCTGAAGAGGAGAAGGCTCTCAAAAGACCTTACAGCAACCTTCCAGTCCCTGAAAGGGGCCTATCAGAAGNGAGGTCCCATCCCCAGAGCCATTCATGGTCAGGCTGGATGGGGCTCTGGGCAGTCTGGTCTGGTGAGTGCTGACCCTGCTTGTTGCAGGGGGGTTGGACTAAAAGACTTTTGGAAGTCCCTTTCAACCCTGTGATTCTATGTAATCCTATTCACTATCACATTCAATTTGTTGTGCTCACCTTCCTTGCCCTATGCTCCTCTCCACCAGTGCAGCATGCACTAAATCCTATCCCACGAGTAACATGGACCAAAACTAACTGGCAGAAAAAGAAAGGGTGCCAATCCCTCCCTTCCCATTCCACCTTCTTAATCCAGTTGTGCATTGATTTTGCTAGCACAGAATGAGAGGTAGCAGTGGGCAATCAAAAGGTAGAGGAGGATAGAGAGACGAGAACAGCTCTTCAAGGGAAGAAGACATGGCAGGATCCGGGGAGAGTCCTCCCACACTGGGGACTCATTTCTCCTGCTCTCTCAATCCTCTGCAAATCTTTTCCTTCTTACAAAGCCAAATTACTGCTTGGGTGTGTGTGGAAAGGCAGAACCATGTGTAAGAAGGTAAATATTTGTGACCCCTACCTGGAGAGAATTCCATACCAGTATCTCAACAGGATTGTTTGAGAGAACAGCTAGTCTTTGCTGAAATATGAGGGCCATTGCCAGCCAAGTGCTTTGAACATCGGTGCTTTTCCCAGGAAAGTGAGGTCATTGCAGTACTGAACAGTACAGTGATGCAAATCTAGAACAAAAACATGAGGGCTTTTGCCCTTTTCCTCCACCAATCCCACACTGTTTTGCACATATTCCCTGTCATACGATGCGATGGGCTTGTGACTGTACAGCCTTTCTTCTCCCGCACATCCACACTCAGGTTTCAGCCTGTTCCGTAGGATCCATCTGCACCAGGTGCAAAAGGTGAGTAAAACACAAGTTCAACTACAATGGCAGTCCCAAACCTCATCACTTATAACGTAGTATAAAATGGGAGCCCTGCAGAGCTCAGGCCATTCTGCCTCATGAACCCCAAAGGAATAGTCATTTGGGGGACTCTCTTGGCCCATTTCATTGCCATCAGTGGGTGGTGCCTTTTCATACAAGCCTGGAGTTCAGCCTATTTCTGATAACTCCAACCATAGTGGCTGGGCACACAGTTCCTTCCAGGGATATCATCTTTGTGAAGTCCTGCTTTATATGCACTCCTGAAAGCAAAGTATAGCTGCATGCAAACACCTGAAAAAGCTGAGGTGATGCTGTTTGATTGCTTTCAGAGAAGTGACCCCAAGCAGGGTGTCCTGGCAGCACTTACAGAATCATAGAGTCACAGGCTTGGAAGGGACTTTCAAAGGGCATCCAGTCCAACCCCCCTGCAACAAGTGGGGACCTCACTCACCAGACCACATTGCCCAGAGCCCCATCCAGCCTGAGCCTGAATGGCTCTGGGGATGGGACCTCCACCACCTCTCTGGCCAACCTGTTCCAGGGATCCCCCACCCTCAGATGAAAGAGCCTTTTCCTGATGTCTGACCTAAATCTACCCTTTTCCAGCTTCAAACTACAACCCCTCATCCTACTGTTCCATGTCCTATTGAATAGTTCTTGCCCTTCTAAGGTAGCAAAGAAAACCAGAGAGACCCTATTTTAATAGCCCATGCGTCTGCTTGGTGTCTTCAGTAATGAGAGCTCTGAACTGGATTCCTGCTTCAGGCAGGAATTTGCAAGAGATCAAGTGTGCCTGAAAATCATTCACTCAGTGCCATGAACTTCATGCTTGTTGCTCCCCTGCTCCACAGGCTGATGGGCAGCCACCTGAACCAGCAGTGCTGTTTGTTCACCCGTGTGTGTGTCTGTGTCTATCTAAACCTTGTATTTACTAAACAGAGCTCAGCAAGTGAATTTCACTGAGGGCTTTTCAATGGGTATTAATGTTACCCTCTGTTTGCTGTATATTCATTAGTGCCTTTGCCATATGTTTCTCAGATTCATGGAATCATCAGGGACCTGGAAAGATCATGTCTAGTCCACATTTAAATTGTGCTACTTCCTTGGAGTTGCTGAGACAAGCTACTGGAGCATCCTCTGAAAAACCCACAAAGGAGCCAGACAAACCACCCTTGCTCCAGAGAGGAAGGCTGTCTGGGTAATAAGGAGACACTTCTTGAGTGAGGAGGGCAGAGAGCAGTGGTAAATTGATGCTCAGATAAAGCCATTCCTATTCAACTCCCTACTTAGTTGCTTTCTCAAATTCAGAATCTAATAGGGAAGATATCCTCTTCCTTCAGCGAAACTGGGGCTCTCATTCCAAGTTGCCAGGGGGAAAACCAAAGTGTAAGAAGCTCATGACTGTAAGGAAGAGGAAATCTAATCTATTCATTTCAAAATATCAAACAATGACTACAGAAGAAAAGTCTTACACTGTTGTCTCAGTCTGTTTTGAAGTGCAGTTTCATCGTCAGACTCGGTTAAGCACAGGGCACTCCCTGTCCCCTTAAAGAGCATTTAGCTCATTGCCTCATCTTAAGTGCAAGAGCTTCTTGACGTTACTACTGCAATCTCGTTTTCCAATCACCGTGTCAGCTGCATTTACAGAACTCAAGTGGCTGTAGAAACTGCCCACATGTACAGTTGGATCCTGCGTGATTAATCCGTGAGATGACCTAAGTCTGCAGGGTGTGCAGAACCTCACCTTGCAAAGAACAGAAAGAAAAACAGGCAGCATCTATGTAAAAAGAAATCATCTCCCTATGATGCTCTACAGACACCACTGCTAGCCATACAGTGCTCAGTGCACTCCCCCACAGCCAGCTCTGCAGCTTGCCCCAAGTGCAGCACCACAGACTTCTGCCAAACCTTACAGCAGCCCATCGATCCCAAGGCCAGATGTGGTCCATAGTTCACCTCTGATGAGTCCAGCACCCTTCCACACAGCCCTGCGACCTGCTTGGATCCAGTCCCACCAACCACCCTACAGCTGGAATGAATGCATCCTTAGCGTATTTGCTCTTTGATGCATGCAGGACTCTCTACAAAGCCCTGTCACTCCACGGTCTGTTTGCCAGTCATTGCCAGAGCAACAGCTAGTTGCCAGGATCCTGGGAGCCGTGTCTTTTCTGGCACTTTCTGAAGCTGGTAATGCCTAGATCCCTGATTTTTGCGTTGCAGATGGAACGAGCCTGCAGCGTGTGCTCTGGGGCTGCTCAAACAAAGCATTTAAGGGCACGCTGAACTTCAGGAGCAGAAGTGATGGCATTAAAAGCAACACAACTCTTCACACGCTCATAAATAAACAATTGCACCACAGCTTTGCCAGACTGGGGCTTCCTTCATTCAAAAATCAGCCTTACGGATGAAGCCCTTAGTGTCTGAACCTTTCTCCTGCTGTTTCTAATAGAAAACGTCCTCATTTAGAAGTAGATCTTCCCCGTGCACACCACAGGGGAATGCAATTACATGTGATAGAAGTCATGACTTCTAAGAGGACATATGAGGTAGCTGCTTCCCTGCCTCCTTTATAGACTTAGGCTTAGATCATTGCTGGTTTAATTCACTCTTAAATTTTAATTATCCCGCAGACTATAGAGCTGAAGATGTGATCTGATGAACAGAACATAGCTTTTAGGTCATTATTTTTAACATTAGAGGGAGAAATTGCTCAATGTAGCTGCCTTTTTTTACTTCCCCTCTAGTTTGGTTTGACCATCTGATTTCATTAAGAGCTAGAGCAGCTCCCAGTGGAACAAGTCACATGCTGGGGGTGAAGAGAGATGGTTGACTCTTCTGAACCTTCCTGCAGTACCTGTATTGGCACCCTCAGTCCCTATATAATTAAGATGCCAAAACTTGTGAGGTCTCACATGCTGAACACAAGACTTTGCTTGTTGCTTTGTTTTTCTCCCTCCTTCCTTCCCTTCTCCCAAATGCCCTGTATCAAAAGCATGTGCACAGTAGCACCCTGCTGCTGTGATCCCACCCACATAGAGGGATCCAGCGTGAGGAGCCAGATGTATAGGAAAAGCCTTTGCAGCTGGGGGTTTGCCATCTGAGACATCATTTCTTCACAGAAAGAGTCACAAAGCCTTGGAACAGACTGCCCAGGGAGGTGATGGAGGCATCATCCCTACAGGTATTTAAACAACAGGTAGACAAAGTGTTTGAGGAGATGGCTTAGTGGTTGAAGGTTGTAGCGTGGATGATTAGACTTACTGAGCTTGAAGGTCTTTTTCAACCCTGATGATTCTGTGACTCTATGATCGTGTATCCCTGGGACTTTGTAGGAGATGGCACCTCCCGTGTCTGATGTGACATCTGATGTGACATACGTTTATCCCATCGATATTCATATAGTCATTCCAATGCAGAATGAAGACACAGATGAACCTCATTTACTTCAGACCCTACAGAAAAAGCTGAACCCAGAATCTAAGAAAAAAGAAGTTTATAGTATCATGGAATTCTTAGGGATCAGAAGGGACCTCGAAAGATCATCCAGTCCAATTCCGCTGCCACAGCAGCATCCCCTAGACCAAGTCGCACAGGAACACAGCCAGGTGGGTGTGGAACATCTCCAGAGAAGGAGACTCCACAACCTCCCTGGGCAGCCTGTTCCGTGCTCCATTACCCTTCTTGGGAAGCAGTTCCTTCTGATATTGATATGGAACCTCCTCTGTTCAGTTTGCACCCATTGCCCCTTGTCCTGTCACCAGATGACCTTGAGAAGAGCCTGGCTCCAACCTCCTGACACCCACCCCTCACACATTTACAGACATGAATGGGGTCCCCCCTCAGCCTCCTCTTCTCCAAGCTCAAGAGACCCAGCTCCCTCAGCCTTTCCTCATCAGGGAGGTGTTTAACTGTTTTCTCAAATGGATTTCTAGAGACATCTGAGGCAGAACAGCCTACATTCCACTGACACATGAGTGGCAGTGGCAGATACCCTATTGAGGTGGCAGAGGTGAGAGACATGATGCTACATTTGGTCCTGACAGACTCCTAACGAAAGGCAAACAGTGGGTTTCACATAGAAAACTAGTGTGACTTTCTCCAAAGTTGGTGTCTAAGGGGGTGCAAACCAAGGTATCCAAACCAGGAGAGTTTGTGCTTCAGTGGCAGAGCTTAACGCCTGGCCAAGGGCTGTGGCTGGCCCATCCATGCCTGTGAGGGTGACCTATAGACAGGCTGGTGTTTCCTGCCATGGTGCTGCCAGCTAGGCAATTACCTGTCCGGGAGTGTTGCCCTTGATGGATTCACAGGTTGCTGGGAGTGCTCAGCACTAATGCAAATCCATCCAATTCTGTATGAGCCTAACATCTGCCTCAAAAAAGAAACTGCTCAAAGACATCCACAAGATGTAGCTGCTGGTTCCATGAAGCGTTTTGCTGGGAAGACTCAGTCAACCTAAGAGAAAAATCGGGGCTGGGTTCCTTCTTGCAGCTTTGCACCCTGGTGCTGCAGGCTGCTGATCTGTGATGGTCCCTCACGTTCACCCGGTCTGTTAAGGCAGAGGAACAGGTTCTCCCAGGACGTGACTGCCCCAGTCCCCAAGCAGGTGTCTGCAGCAGGGTGAAGAGATGCCAGCAGCTTGTCAGCTGTCCCTATTCTATCACTGCAGAGGCCCAGCAGAAGGACAGGAGCATGTGAGCTCAATCCCTGGACCAGTGCTTGCAGTGCTGTTATCTGATCGTGGAAGCCTGGCTGTGACAATTGTTTCCCAAGCCTGGGTAGTCCCAAACCACCCCCTACCCACCAGAGCCACCCACCGCTGGCAGTACATCTCCCAGAAGCCTCACCTTCCTTTTCCTTTATGATTTTTCCAAAACAGTGTTTTTCTGACCTCTGGGAGAGGTGTGGGGTTGTCTTGGGAAGAGGCCACTTGAGAGGGGCTTTGGTGAAGGGTACTGGAATGGGCCAGACACACTACTGGACTCCCCTCTGCTTCAGTGCTGGTGTGCACTGAACATCCAGTAGCTCCTACACAGCTCCCCCAAACCCTGCAGAGGAGAAGGCAGCCCCTGCAGCCCTGGAGCTGCTGCTTACTCATCTGTTCCAAAAGCTTTTTATAGCTTGTGTAGATGAATTCCTGCTAAAGTCCCTGCAGCTGGAGGTAGGGACAAACCCGTGGGCAAGCGATCAAGTCACTAAGACCAGAAGACCAAGGTGAGCCCTACATGATGTTGAAAGAAGCTAAAACAGCTGTGCTACAGTACTCTCCCTCAAGCATCCTAGACCAGCTCTGCCCTGTTTGGTATCTTCATCAACAAGCTCGCCTACCCTTGGACTCAGCCATGCATGATTTCCAGCCAGGTTTATGGTCATTCCTGGAAGGATGAACCCCTAAAGGAGAAGTGGAAGAGACCTTACTTTGTCCTGTTAACTATATATCCACCTGTGAAGGGAGAGGGAACTGGCTCTTGGGTTCATTACACTTGAGTTAAGCCAGCCCTGCCCCCAGAACCCAGAGGTGAATAGAGAGGCATCTCACCGAGACCTTTAAAGACTACTGTCATGGAAATGTGGTATGAAATGAAGGAGTTAGCCTCAAAATGCTATGAAATGCTATTAGGGCTGCCTAATTTAAACTGGTTGGAACAAGTCTCTCTCTATATAAATATATATAAATATATAAGACTACTATATAAATAGTAGTCTTGCTGATGGCTTATCAAAAGATCCAGTGTGTACCCACATAGACACAACTGTGTAAAGAGATAGTTAAAAACACAAGACCACAACAAATAATGATGGCCAAGATAGAAAATAACCCTTTTATAAAAACAAATAAGTAGAAAGTAGAGAGAAAAAGAGTAACCTAAGATGTTTAACCTAAACCTACCCTTTTCCAGCTTTAAGCCATGACCTCTTGTCCTATCTCTGTGCCATCAATCAGTTCTTCCTCAGTCTTCTTGTAGGCCTCTTTCAGGTACTGGAAGGTTGCTGTAAGGCTCTCAAGAACCTCCTCTTCAGGCTAAACAACCTCAACTCTCTCAGCCTGTCCTCACAGCAGGGATGCTCCAGCCCTCTGAGCACTTCCATGGCCTCCTCTGAACCAGCTCCAAAGGTCCTCATCCTCCTTGTGTTGGGGGCTGCAGAGCTGGATGCAGGGCTCCAGGGGAGATCATAATCATGATGATCAGGAGCTGTGAGTGGATCCAAAGGAGAAAATACAATAAAATTGTTTATGTATTATATAGTATCTTATATATTTGTTTGTTTATATATTATATATTGTTTTATAATGGATAATATGCAATAGATAATAGCAGAGGTACATTATATAATACATAATACATTAAATAATAGAAAATGGGGAAAAAAGAACAGTTGATGGCCCTTTTCTGTGCCTTAACAGTGTACAAAGCCATCAGTGTAAATGCAAAGAGGGCCTGAGGAAATTTCTTCAGTGGGAACCTAACATCACAGCCACACAGCTACTCCTGAGCAAACGCTTCACGCCCCAGCTGGCACGTGGCACCAAATGAATGCAAGTTATGCAATTACCCACCAAATGGTTATCACTGAACAAATAGCTTGTACAACAGTAGCTTTCATGGCTAATAACTGAGAACAGAATCAGACCTCACGAGCTGTGTAGCTGTGCACTGGTTAAAATGCATCTCTATTACATGGTAGGATGGGTTCTATTTACACCACGGAGGCATAAATCAAACGTACTGTTTGCAGAGATGAAGCTGCTGTAGTTATTTTGATTGTGTTCCCCAGAAGATGAGCTCCTAACATTTTTTTTAAGATTATAAGAGGGTTTTTTAAATACATAAAAATGGGATAAAAAGAGCTAATATGCTTTTTTCAGTGGGCATTGAGCATGCGTCGACCAGAATAAGCTTGGTATGAATAAGCTTGAATGAATAAGCTTGGTAAGGAGATTCTCACCCTGGAATGCTGGACATAAAAGCTAATTGTTATTTTGCAACCCCTTGAATGTGACCATAATCATAGAATGCTCCTAACATAGGGGTTGGAAGGGACCTCTAGATCTCAATCCCCCTGCCAAAGCAGGATTGCCAAGGGCAGCTGACACAGGAACCACATCTGGGGAGGGAGGACTTTGAATGTCTCCAGAGATGGAAACTCCACAGCCTGTTTGGGCAGCCTGTTCCAATGCTCCAGCATCCTCACATTAAAGGAATTTCTCCTCAAGTTGAAATGGAACTTGTTGTGCTCTAACTTATCCCCATTATTCCTTGTCCTGTGATTTGGCACCACCGAGAAGAGACTGAAATCATACAGCGATCACAGCGTATGACAGCACGGTGCAGATGTTCTTCTCCACATGCTGATCAAATGACACCGTGCTGGAAGTACATTTCACGCACATGTCCCCTCCATCCTCACCCACTGTTCCCAAGAACAACAGAGAGCTCTGCATGGGTACAGTAGCAGTGAGAAAGTGATGACTGCTAACATGATCCTGGACTTGCTCAGCTCACAGCTGGCCAAACAAACCTCCCTGCATGCTCTAGCCTGCTCTTCTATTGATGAATCACAAGCAGCCATGGAAGCATTTGAAAGCAATGAACTAGTTTCTACTAGCCTGGGTTTCAACATGCTATTTTAAGGGGGCTGTGTTAGAGTGGGTAGCTTGAGCCTTTCTTCACCTTTCATTAGCTCTAGCTGGTAGCAATCAGGTGGTTTGCTCATGGCTGCAGGGCTCACAAGTTCTCCCATTTCTGCTGGGACTGCACCCTGCATAGATTTTCCTCTTCAGCAGGCACAGAACTTCCTGGCTGATCTGCATCAGATGGGACAGCCTTGGAATATATTGTCCCTGCAAGGGACACAAGAACAGGAAGCTATAAACCCCTGTTGGAGGGGTTTACAAATGGGACCCAGGCATTCTGGAACTATGGATATTGTCTGCAGAAAGAGACTCAGGTGTTTGCTAGGCATGGGACAGGCTCCTCACACAATGCAGAGGAGCACAGCTCATGAAAGCCAACTTAACGGGGCACTGCCAACGGGGCTGAAAGTCCTGAGCCCCTCTTCTTCTAACAGATAGATATCTGAGGACTTTGATGTTGTACTCCCAGGCCTTAATTTACATCAGAAGGGGTACGTGAGTGCTCTGTCTTCCAAACCATTCAGTGGACATTACAATTTCTTCAAAGCCGGGACTGGTGTTGGTGTTTATCTGCTTGTAAAGGGTCCTTTTAACTACAGAGCTCAAGGAAACGCCAGGAGCAAAGATTTGCTCCTCTGGAATTCTACAGCTTCAATTGCCCCAGGCAGAGAAAGAGCAGTTAAACCCCTGTCAACTGCCCATAAATTGGAGGGCATTTTCATCCTTCACCAGGTAGGCAAAGATATTCTTCTCCATCTCTGCCCTTCTGTTGCTGTGTGTCCAGTTTGGGATCTTCACAGCATATCCTGCTAGATTAAGTTACTAAGGGGAGATGAGCACAAAGAGATTTAGTTTATTGATCCCCATGATGTTCAGAACTGAGGCATCGAGCTGCTCAGCCCAGGGGACTTGCATGAGCAGGCTGGGCATTGCCAGAACGGGTCAGCAGCTGAGGAGAACTTCCAAGGAGTCTGAAGGCAATGTTTACCCGGAGTAGTGTTGTTCTTTTATCAAGAGAATGGTTTGAATTCCTGCATGGCCCAACGACCACAGTTACACCAAGTGTTCAGCTCTTTGGAGAAAAAAAATCTCTGTACCAGGTGCAAAGAGGCGGCATCCAAGTATCTGCATCCTGCAGGCTCCTGGGGATGAGGAATTCCAGACTGCAAACTGCATTTCTTGCTGAAGATAAAGAGGAAAAAAAACTCTCAAGGTCCCTGCCTGATTATCTGCAGGGTAAAACACTTTCCCTACCAGAACACAGGGCAATCATGTGAGATCCTCAGCACTGATTGCAGGCTGTGATTTGGAGTTTCTCCCACCGAAGGATATTTATCGGTGATTTGATCTTCTCACGTCTTGGTCAGTAAAAGTTTAAAAGCTCTGTACTCTCAGATACCCATCCCTTGCGCTGAAAACAAACATCCAAATCACTGCAGGCTTTTATTTTGCTGTAAACTGAATAAATTGAGGTCTTTACATCTCCCCTCCTGCAGTCTGCTCAGCACCCCACAAATCAGTTTGAAACCTCTGTCGTGTTTCCTCAGCACCCCCCCTGTCTTAACCAGCAGGGATCAGAAACAGCTTCTGGCAGTGGGTAACTAACATCATCCACTCACATCTCTGCTTCAGCTTTCTAAATAGCTATTAAACTCTTCTGACTGCTCACTTAAGACACTTACTGGACACAGCAGCACTAGGCAAACCTCCACTGCACTCGCTGTTACTCATCTGGGATTCAGGAGGTGCCCAAGTTCAAACACTGGGTCTGGCACAGGCATCTTGGGCAATCTTTAGCAATGAATTTGACCTTTGTCTGTTGCCATCGCTCCTACCTCATCCTTTCCATTGGACATGTACAACACTTGCACTGCTCTGTTAGCACCTGATTTATCTGCAGGCACATCTGCACAAACAGGAGCTCTGCCTGTCCTGAGTCAGCTCAGTGAAAACCTTCTCCAGGCTGGAAGCTGCTCAGACCTGTTACTGAACACTGTGCCCATGCTCAGTTTTCCTGCTTCCTCACAGAGAAAGAAGGCATGTCCAGGGGTTGGATTTACTACTGTTGTGGCTCCTTCTCAAGTGTAAAAGTCACCAGTCCAGCACACTGGCTGATGCAAAGCTCTGGTGCTGAAGCAACCTCTGGTCTCACACTTGTCTTATGCAGCATCTAAATCTCTCATGCTTGTGCTCAGCCCACTTTCCTCCCCTTCCACCAACCCCGTGGCTAGGGGGGGATAGCATTTAGTGTCCCCAGGAGCTGGAAACAGGCTCTTCCTGTGTCACTACAGGAGAACCTTGTGACACAGCAGCACTGTCTTCACTGATGACACGGAGATTCCTCAGATGACGCAGATGCTGGGTCAGGTATCCTCTGTGCACTCTGCTGCTCCAAGAACTATGCTGAGAGGCACAGCTGCCTTGAAACACCAAACATCTCACATGCCATCCCTCACCCTGCATTTGCAAGCTTTCACCCTGCACTGAGTTTAGGAAAAAGTCTTACATGTAGTCTGTAAAATTAATTACAAGATGCACTGGCAGGCAGTGCTGTGGACTTATTAAAATATTAATATTCAAATATATCAAATAAAAATATTAACATTAATGTAATAAAATTAGGGGGAAAGTGCTAAAGAAATCAGCCTTGCTCCCAAAGCCTTTGTCCTTACCAACAATAAATGGGGTGAACTACAAGCCTCCTTGTCCTCCATCACCACTGGAGCAAGGCAAGCTGTATGTCTTTATTACCATGATAGCCAAACTTCCTGCCTCACCTGACTGAAAGGAGCCCTGGCAGTGCCACATCAATTTTTCCATGTGTGGGTATAGCCAAGCACTCTTATGGCACAGAAACATAGAAGAAACAATAATACTTGCTGTGACTTTCCTGCCCTCTCCGTGCGGGCTTCTGAGCCTACGATGGCACTGCTGTCTCTACAGCAGAGGCAATGATAATTAAGATGGTAAGCAGGATTAAAAACAGGACAAACAGTGAAATTCTAAGGAGAAGATTTTAGTGTTGTTCCTGCAGCACAGCCTGAACTCCTCTGTTCCTTCAGCTATCGATGTAGTCATTTCTTTGTAAGATTTAAAGCTGGGATTTTCTTGCTTAATTCCTTTGAGCAGTCAGTCACTGAACGGTCTCTGTGATGCCTGTTGTTGTAACTATAAGTCTAGACGTAATTTAGATTAATTCAGCATAACCATGCTGTCAGGTTGAATATATTACAGTGGAACCAGTGCCTGATGTGAAGTTGAAATGCAAACTCCAAACCAGCTTTGCTCTGACCTGCCTGGTGTATCTTAATATACTGTAATTATCCTAGTAGGAAAAGAAAGAGGGAATACATTCTTTTCTCAGTTACAAGGGGAAGCCAGGATCCTACAGCATAGTAAATCTTCCCCAAATATTAGAAAACTTCAAGATTTTATATTTTTAACTGAAAAAACCCACCAGAATTTTGTATTTCAGGTAAGAAGTGGAAAAAATATCCTAGAGAAAAGGTAAGAGCTGGCTGCTTGTCCTTTGCTTAAGGGGATAAGCTCCATGTGTGTTGTCTGTCAGCATCTGGGATCACAAGGAAGGGAAATGTCCTATTTGTATAGTCATTTCATACCCACGGACAAAACGGTTCTGCCCAAACGTCAGCTAGTTTGTGGAGTCACTCAGGTTTATCAGGGTAACTGGTTGATGTCTGTGTAGATGTGTACATGTGCATGTGTGTGGTATCTACACTGACTGTGCTCCAGAGTATGACCCGGAGTCCATTCATTTCCCTCTGCTCCCAGATAAGTTAGTGGTAGATGAGGTAGCTTGACCTCTCCCAGAACTGTACACATCCCAGCATACACTGATAATTGGGAAGTGTGAAAGAAGCAGTGATGAAGTCCACTCTTTTCCATGCTACACTTCCTATCCTAGAGTACAAACAAGTCTTAATATAGAATCATTAGGGATCAGAAGAGACCTTGATAGATCATCTAGTCCAATCCCCCTGCCACATCAGGACGACCTAGACCAAGTCACACTGGAATACATCCAGGCAGGTCTTGCATGTCCCCAGAGAAGGAGACTCCACAAGCCCCCTGGGCAGCCTGTTCCAATGCTCCGGTACCCTCCCTGGGAAGAAGTTCCTGCTGATATTGATA
>VZRI01009123.1:324700-357262 GCA_013397515.1 Upupa epops | reverse complement strand
CACCAGATGACCTTGAGAAGAGCCTGGCCCCATCCTCCTGATACCCACCCCTCATGTATTTATAGTCATGAATGAGGTCAGCCCTCAGCCTCCTCTTCTCCAAGTCAAAGAGACCCAGCTCTCAGCCTCTCCTCATAAGGGAGCTGTTCTACATCCTGGGAAGTGAGCAGACGATAATGCTAACTGATCTGCAGACAGAAAGAAGTCTCTTGAAAGTGAAGGGCAGTGAGAGCTCATGCCTGACTACTGTGACAATCAGCACAATTTTTTGGCCTGGAGGCACGGTTGCTATAATTCATTTCTTCACCTGCTAGTCAGAGGCAGCAGATTTCCCCAGCACGTGAATTCAAGCATTTGTGCTGAGCCTGCTGAGGAAAGCGAGCATCATCTGCCCCTAGGACCTGTGTATATCTGCCCACAGAGCTGCCCTAGCCAGCACTGGCAAGTGTCCCAGAGAGGTCTGTGCCTTAGCTGTGATTTTAGGGTTCTTTTTGCAACACAATGCACTCACAGGAATAGACCCGGTGTCGAAAGCTTGGGCTCTGCTGGTCTAAGTGCCATGAGGAAAGGCAGTGTCCTCACAAAAAGGCTTTGTTTTAATCATAGCCGAAGTACTACTGATACCATGACTGAGGTATCAGTGATTAATAGCTATTGATACATAGTTTATTAATAAATGATTGTTATTAATAATATTATATATTAATAACATTTTATATTAATAAATAATAAGTATGATTGTTTATTTAGTTCCCATCCTCTGAAATAAGCCGACCAGTGACTAACCCATCCCCACTCCCAAAACACCATGATGTTTGTTTAAACCTTCTCCAGCTTGGACCTGAGGTATCAGTATCCATCAGGAGATGTATAGTCCTTAAGCACCCATCCCTGCAAGAGGTATGGCATGGCTCTGTCCTGGTGGATAGCAAGGAGAGTATAAGTGAGTAAAATATAGTCTTGACTTAGGGGCTAGAGCAGGTGCAAACAGGGCAACGAAGCTGGTGAAGGGCCTAGACAACAAGTCTGATGAGGAGTGGCCAAGGGAGCTGGGGCTGTTCAGGCTAGAGAAAAGGAGGGTGAGGGGGGACCATATCGCTGTCTACAGCTACCTCAGGGTACAGTACAGAGAGGTGGGTGCTGCCCTCTTCTCACAGGTCATTAGTGATAGAAGAGGGAACAGCCTCAAGCTGCACCAGGGCAGGGTTAGGCTGGACATGAGGAAACATTTGGTCACTGACAGAGCGGTCAGGGATTGGAACAGGCTGCCCACAGAGGGGGTTGAGTCCCCATCCCTGAAGGTGTTTAAAGATCCTTTAGATATGATGCTTAGAGATCTGGGCTAGTGGTGACCTTGGTAGAGTAGGGTTACTGGTTGCACTAGATGACCTCAAGGGTCATTTTCAAGCTGAAGGATTGTAGATTCTATGATGAGAAGACCTTTGTATCAACATTAATGCTTTTTTATTTATCATTTACAAAGGCATTTGTAGGAACCTGAATTCCCTGCCGCCCTCCTGCTACCTGACAAGCTCTCTCTGGTGGCTGGGGTCACATAGCCCAGCTGCCAGCTGGGGAAATCCCAGTGATGCTGGGCAGTATCACACAAGCGCTGTGCCAAGCCAGGCACCTGCACACTGGTTGAACTGGGAAGAGCTGCAGGGAGAGCAGGCACAGAGAGCTCATTCAGTCGCAGGGCTGGCTCTGTCAGTGAAGGCTCTGCTGAGGCTGAAGGAAGGTTTCTTTTTGTGAATGGATCCACGGAATGAAAACAAGGAGTCAGTGAAAATTTTAGACTCTCTAAGCTTCCATAACATCTGATATTTTTCTTTCTCTTAATGCTTTTTGGCTCTCTCTCTCTCTTACAGATCAATCAAGATGCAGTCAGAAGATCTAATTCAGAGCCTGTGGTAATAATAATGACCTTTCTCTATCCTGGTTTTTTTCTGTTTTCTGGGAAAAACAGAGCCCTGGCACGAACAAAGCATCTCTGTCTATCCCTGTGAAATTTTGCTTTGGAACCAAACCTCCTCTTTCTTTTCTTTTGTGAATGCCAGTTTTGTTGGATTTTCGTGGTTTCATGTTATTCCCGTCCCTTCTCTAAGAAATCCTCGAGGAAACGAGGTGCCTGAAATAATCAAACAGCTAAAGTCAAGGATGCAAAAAGCAGAACCAGCTGCTCACGTCGGCTCTCTGGTGAAAGGGACTGATCTTGGCCGTGGAGACTGTCACGGTTTGCATTCCGCTCAGGTCAGCAGCAAGCACAGCTCATTATTTCCTGGTGATTGTTTTGTGGTCTGTAGGATACAGACGGATGTTTTCTTGCTATGGAATAGGTTTTATATCTCCAGTTCTCTGTAGGCTAGAAATGGGAACTACGTGCACCTGCACAGAAGGGGATTTCAGCTCACCTATGAAATATGGAACAACTGCTTCCAGAGCTAGAAGGATTTCAGGCTAGCAGACCTTCAAACTGATCCTGATATTGTTTATGAATAAAAAACTGGTGTAAGCCATTTTTAAGACATCTGAACTGGCAGAGAGCAACTGAATCTCCTTTTTCATCCATCCAGCCTAGTCTGTGAAGACAGGCTAGTATGGTCAATGAGGTCAGGTGAAGGAAGGGTCTGGAAGACCCTGCTGGAAACCAGCCCACTGCCTCTGCTGGAGCATACTCTTCAGAAAGATCTTCTTTCTTCATCTCTCATAGCTGAGAAAATCTCCCTACCACCTTCTTTCCACCTTCCCCAGATACCATGGATGTTATGCTACTGTGGGAACATGACATAACATTCCTGGGGTCCCATTGTGTTTTCATTATTCAACTAAACAAAACCAAGTTTGACCATCACGAGGTTTAGAAGGCTGGAAGGAGAAGGGCTTTTCTATCAGCAATCTTATGGAGGAGGAGGAGGCAATATAAATGCTTTTGTGAAAGGGAAGATAGTGCCGAGTTCTCAGGAGAGGGCTGAGAGACAGATTAAAGCCGTGGCTGAATAGATCAAAGACCTCAAAAATAACTGTACGTGCACAGCAAGCTGCCTGGTTTGTCTGAACGAAAGGCAGTTCTCAACAATAGGTCCTTCACATAACAGAACACCACATGGTGCTCAGAATAGAGTGCTGGGGAGATGCTACCAGTAAAAATTAGACACTTAGCATTATCTAGTTCTCTGAGCACCAGGTTATAGGTCTGACAGCTCTGGAGAGCAGGAGATCATAGAATCATAGACTCATTAGGGATTGGAAGGGACTTGGAAAGATCATCCAGTCCAATCCCCCTGCCACAGCAGGATCACCCAGAGCAAGTCACACAGGAACACAGCCAGGAGGGTCTGGGACATCTCCAGAGAAGGAGACTCCACAACCCCCCTAGGCAGCCTGTGCCAGTGCTCTGGGACCCTCACTGGGAAGAAGGTCCTGCTGATATTGATATGAAACCTCCTCTGTTCCAGCTGGCACCCAGTGCCCTGTGTCCTATCCCCAGATGACCGTGAGAAGAGCCTGGCTCCATCCTCCTGACACCCACCCCTCCCATCCTTATAGACATGAATGAGGTCCCCCCCTCAGCCTCCTCCAAGCTCAAGAGACCCATCTCCCTCAGCCTTCCCTCATAAGGGAGCTGCTCTTAGAGGAAGGCTGGGCTGAAAGTTAGAATGAGAAATGAGATCAATATTAGACAAAGTCTTTTTGAAAACGAGTTTTAGTAACTGGAACACTGAATGAGAGGAAGTGATGAAGCTTCTCTTTGATTTTCCAGACCTTGCTGGAAAGTATAGCTTAATTAAAAGATATTTTACCGTTTAGTTAAAGACAGATTATTGGATTCACAGCACTCAGTGAAATTTAACTCCATTGAATTTAATAAAAAGGAATTTTAGCAAGGTGTTCTTTCAAGAGTCCTTTCAGCTCTATTTTTCTGTCATGAAATAGTCATTCTGGTTTGAAAAGCTATACAGAAATCTCCCAACAGCTCTGGCCGTGCTTGCTTGCTTTACATTTCTCTGCATCACATGTGGTAAACGTACTTCATGAGGAACCGCTGGCTTCCTTTAAGCTCATTGAACTTCACAATGAAGCTCCAGTGCTTTGCTGTCCTGTCACATAACCCAGAGCTGCCCTGATGGTGGGATAGGCTTTTTTCCAAAGTACCTCCTGGCAGAGAGCGATGGAAGAAAAATATCTTTATAATTGCCCTGTGCCTCTTTCCTTTTCTACCCAAACACAGTCCAGATATAAACGCAGAGCTAGCCCTGTCATTCTCCCAAGGGAAGCGTATTGCCTTTCAGCACTTCTTTGCCTGAGCTTTCCTCCCGTCCTTTGTATGGCTATTTGTGTTCAGCTGCTCTGCATGCGCATCTCCCTCTCTCCCTCTCCCTCCCTCCCTCCCTCCCTCCCTCTCGATCTCTCTCTCTGTCTCTCTCTTTCTGTGCTGTTGTCGAACTGCAGCTCTCCCTGGAATTCGCACAATCCAAACCAGCTCTCATCTCGAACAGCGGTGAATCACCACCTGAAGAGGAAGAAGAGCAAATTGAGCGCAGGAGCCTCACTGCTCATGCAGAGTGAGGTACCCACAGCATCGACGGAGCTGGATTTATGCGAGAGACCCGCTTAGCCCTAAGCGCTGCTGCCTGTGATCTGAAAGCTGTCACAGGGTTTCCTAGGAGTGTGTGTGTATTTAGGGGATGTTTTCAGGAAGCTAGTAGAGCAGAGAAGCAGCATCTGAAAGCTGGAAAAGGCTGCTGCTGCCTGCTGCTGCTGCAGTAGCTGGTGCAGCAGGATGAACGTGTAAAGGACGGCTGCCTGAGCCTTGCTAGTGAGTCTCCTGTCCTGCTCTGTCTTCATTCACTGAAGGGATACGGAAGTACAATGATGCTCTAAGCAAGTGCCACACTGGATCTATCACTGTGTACCCTTCACTGTGGAAAATGGTCAACAAAGACATGAATGGATTTCCAGTCAAGAAGTGCTCAGCCTTTCAGTTTTTTAAAAAGAGGGTAAGATTTTCCTTTCATTCTTTTCCGTTTCTTTTTTCTCCCTGCTGGCTGCATGTGTTAGAGCCGAAAGTCATGGAGAGGGAAGGTATTTTAACGCTAGCCTCCTACTGTAATAAGCCTGTGGCACGGACAGTCCTATCGAACACCAAGGGCAATAGCTCTGTAGGTGAAGAAGGCTGGAGAAGAGGAATGGGGACTGGGGCACCGAGTGGTGTTACAACCACCAGTATGTGTGCTGGAATGCGTATCTCAATGACAGCTGACCACAGGGCTGGACACAATGCAACCGGCTATTCCGACCGGGAGAACAGTGCGGGACTGTTGCAGCTGCCTCTGACTCTCTCCTCCACATCCACCTAGGGGTATGAGTCCCTCCACACCTTCCTTTTACTTGCCTCAAGTGCAGCATTACCCACCTCCATTCATCATCTCCCAGAGGTGGGGGGAAGGGAACAAAGAGGCGTTTGTGTGATCAATAGAGTATTTCACAGCTTGTAATGACAATCTGTGCAGGAGATAAAAATAAGACTGAGGGGCATCTGGATTTGGTCTTCTTTCGTAATCTTTAACTTCCCTATGTCAGGATTTAGGAGAGCTCTGCTAGGTATTGTGTTTGACTACTGATTTCCTTAAGGAAACGTATGTGTTAACGCTCTACTTCATCCCACTAGCTAAGTCCTTTCTGTTTCTTTGACTCTTTCATAGTGGCAGCGCTGCACTCTCTCTAGTTAACTCGAGCAACGCAGTCATCCCCAGTGACAGCAGAGGAGTGATTCTGGGTATGTCAGGGCAGAAGACAGGAGAAGCAAAGCATCAGAAAGAGATTGGTAGCAGGGACTCCCCTACGGGAAAGACTTCCTGAATGATTAAAATAACAACCTTCTCTCTAAACAGACGGGAGTAGGAGCTGATAAGCTGCTCCATTCACTCGTTAGTTCATTCATTCATTCATTCATCTCCATTCATTCTCTCCATTTCTTATGCCAAGAACATGGTTAGTCCATTTAACCCTTCAGACAAAGACAGCCAAGCCAACACTAGCTATGAATTGAAAAGCCAGGGGCAACAGTTTTAGGCACCAAGATGCCAGATTTAAGAATAGACCTGGAAAATAGTAGCAAAGTCACTTGGAGGGGAAAAAGTGCAGTGTTTGCTGAAATCTGTTGTTTCCAAGGTGGTTCGGGGAAGCCCCAGACAGGCAGCCAAAACACTACGTAAACTCAGCCTCTAAAAATGGTTCTCCTGCCATTTACATACCTGTTTGACATTCAGCTCATCAAAAAGGTTGATCTGGTTTTCAAGAGTTTTAATATAAATGTGTTCTTAAAGAGAAATCTATTCTTGGCTTCAGGATGCTAATTATTGGCAAGTGTCTTCCGTAGCTGCTTAGAGCTAAAGCAACTGATCACTGGATTTTTCGATATGGTTTTGTTCTAGAAGCAGGGGATTAGTTATTTTTTTCAGAGCTGTGCTGATGATCAGTGACTTTGTCATTGAAGACTGCTGATTGTAGTTATAGTTGAGAAGCTGGTGTATTAAAAGGATTGGGATAGGGTACAGAACAAGGTATCCTTTTTAAACTAGAAGAGGGGAGATGTAGACTAGACACAAGGAAGCAATTTTTACGTGAAAGGCANCTATCACCAGATGACCTTGATCAGAGCCTGACTCCATCCTCCTGACACCCACCCCTCACAGATTTATAGACATTCATTAGATCACCCCTCAGCCTCCTCTTTTCCAAGCTCAAGAGACCCAGCTTCCTCAGCCTTTCCTCATCAGGGAGCTGTTCTACTTCCTTCATCATCTTCGTTGCTCTATGCTGGACACCCTCCAGCAGCTCTGTGTTCTTCCCAGATAAGAGTTAGTGGCTTTATCCCTGGAAACATTTAAGGTCAAGCTGGATGGGGCTCTGAGCAACCTGACGTAGTTGGAGATGTCTGTGCTCAGTGCAGGACTATGTGACCTTCAACATCACTTTCAGCCCAAAGCATTCAGTGTTTCTGTGATAATGATACAGTCCTTCCCATGGCCTGATCAGAACAAAAAGCCATTTGAGGTTTTGAGGGTTTTAATCTGAAGTCACCTTGTTGTTATTGTGATGAAGACAGATGAACTCGGTAAAACCCATTGAGATACAAAGGAAGGAAACTCCCTCCCTACACATTCCTGTCAATAGGTATATGTTTTCACTGACGTTTCTCTTCTCATTACCTTCCTCACGGAGAATCCTTTGCATTCAAACATTAAATATGGTTGTTCCTACATCAGTTACTGAATCGCTCACAGACAAGAAAACTACATGTGTTGCCAGAGTGGTGATGTGCTGCATTGAACTACTGGGAGCACGGGGAAAAATTGCTTCTCTACCAAATCTTTGGACACTCAGGATAAATAACCATCAGGTCTGAGGGTGCTGAGACACTGGACCAGGTTGCCCAGGGAGGTTGTGGCTGCCCCCTCCCTGGAAGTGTTCAAGGCCAGACTGGATGGGGCCTTGAGCACCCAGGTCTAGTGGGGGGTGTCCCTGCTCATGGCAGGGCAGTTGGAACAAAATGATGTTGAAGATCCCTTCCAACCTGAACCATTCTATGAATCTAGGAACCACCAAACCCCCCTGCATATATAAGGGGAGCTGCGACTTTCTTGCCCTGAGCCTAGCATGTGGTGGTGTTTGATAGTCTGCATCACCACAGCACCAGCACCCCATGACCAACCCCAGAAGCCTGCTGGGTGCGTCATAGTGAGAGGTAGGTCTTGCCTTGTGGGGGTTAGCAGACCTGACTGCAGGGTCAAGTCTTGCTGTCCCCACTTTCCTGATGAGTCACTGAACCTCAGAGAAGGAGGTCTGTTGTCTGGCTATTGTAGGCTTTCCCCAGATAACCAGGGAGGTTTCGATGAAACGGTGGGCTTGGTAGGGTTAAGTTAATGATTGAACTCAATGATCTTGAAAGTCATTTCCAACCGAAATGGTTTTGTGGTTCTATGAGTATAAACAAGGGATCCCATCTCTGTTATTTTAAGACTCCAGCTTAAAATAACTGTCTGTCTCAGTTCACATTTCTAGCCCAAGAGTTTTTCCAGTCTAATTCTAAAAAATCCCTATCAATCCTGATTAGAACCCCCCGAATTTCAGGCAATGCTATTAGTTTTACTGATAGATGAGATTATTATTCTTTTGGAAGAAAGAACCAGATGTATCTTCATTGTTTTCCTTTTCCACTGAGCCTTATGTTTTCATTAAACTGCAATCCTCTTTGTTGCTCTGGCCAAGAGTGCAAAACCAGTCTGACAGAGCTCTGTGGATTAGGCTGGGCTGAAAGTGCATTCAAATATTGACTTGCATTTGAGGATCAGAGCTTTTTTTAAAGCCTGGTTTATTCTCTGATGACAAAGCACTGGCTCTCTGGGATGCTGCCTACTGTGTCAGATGATTCAGGGGATGGGCTAATCACATCCAGAGGTCAGAGAAAGATGGAAAGGCTGAAATGAAAAGGTAGCACTATTAATTGAAATTAAAGAGGAAAGAAAAAGATTGGTTTCCACAGAATATTCTGTAGCTCTCACTGCTGCCAGGATTGGAACAAACAAGTAGGGCCTTTATCCACTTAAAACCTGAGCAGTTTGGAAGCAAATCCAATTATTTACTGAGTCTTTTCTTCGTTGCACAAGGTGTATCAACTACTTGTGTCTAGGATCAGGATGACATCTTAATAATTAACACTGGGCTTGAATTAATGACAAGACAACTCTATAAAGAGGAGGGGAGAGAAGAAGAGGAGACATACCCAGGCACAAGAAAGAAATCAAAGTTATTCCTGTAAAGATAAATTATAAAAACTGCTTAGGTCATGCTGTGAAGGCATCATCTTCTGGCAAGGCTGGGAGATGAGAAGATCTCATCATCTCTTGGCACATACTCACCTTCATTTCTGCTACCATCCTTTTTCCTGTGCCCTGATGTTGTGGTCTGGGCACCAATATAAACAGCAGCACTTTGACAAAGTCCAATTAAAAGCTTTGATTAATTGCCAGAAGTCCCATCCTTTTGTTGTGAAGAGCTCACCAGGTTCATCCTTCAGAGCTGGGCAGGATTACCCACAGAACTGCTCCCCACTGATGCAGAAGATGAGTTAAACCTGCAACTATGCTGTCTCTGCTCAGCCAGCAGTGTATCCCATGGCAGAGAAGCCATTCCATGCTACCTACCTCCATCCCAACTGGATGGGTTGGGACAGTGGGGGGTTGTGGCATTTGCTCTGCCTTATTCTGATGCATTTATCTCCCTTATAAAGACTTCTGGATAACTTTTTGGGATATATGACCTCCCTCATCTTGAAATAACAAACCATGGCCAGGCTCTTCTCAAGGGCATCTGGTGATAGGACAAGGGGCACTGGGTGCCAGCTGGAACAGAGGAGGTTCCCTATCAGTATCAGCAGGAACTTCTTCCTATGGAGGGTGATGGAGCACTGGCACAGGCTGCCCAGGGGGGTTGTGGAGTCTCCTTCTCTGGAGATGTTCAGACCCTGCCTGGATGTGTTCCTGTGCAACCCGGTGATCCTGCTGTGGCAGGGGGATTGCACTGGATGATCTTTTGAGGTCCCTTCCCATCCCTAATGATTCTATAACAAAATACAACCAATGTAGTTAAAGCAGGATAGATGTTGGCACATAACCACTGGCTGGTACTACAGTACCCTCAGCGAACACAGGAACTCCTCATCCTGTTAGGTTTAAACCAAGACCAAATGCATATTTATTCAGAATATGTAAAAGATAAACAACTGATAAATGGGAAAAGAAATGACTGTTTCCCATAGAAGGATGATAAAAAAGAAAGAAGAAACAGGGCATGTCTGAGAGAAGAAATTTATTGCAGGGATTAAGGATTTGCTAGTCTGAAACTTGATAAGGGAAACAATATCCATAATCCTTTTTCACTGAGAAAATTTACATTAATTAGCAATTTAGGTCAAGCTGGAGTGAATGTGCAAGAAGGGAGAGAAAAGCCCTCTCTTTGTTCCCTGGGTGGTTTTCCCAGCTAGGTAGTTTGTGGCAGCTGCACCCTTCTCCTTTCTGTCTTGGTATTTTATGGCACTAACCTACCAGCAGCTTTCTCCACATAGACGTTGGAGAGGCTACCTCATAAACATTGTCATGCATGAGGATGACAGCTCAGTCTACATTATAGCTGAAGGCAATGAGCAGCTGAGGGGACTGCAGAATTGCCTGGGTACCATTTTTAGGTTTACAGTGATTTAGTGATACAGAAAGCCCTTGAAATTGCTGTTTCCAGCTGACCTACGCGTCGTGCTCCCTCTGGTAGATTGTACTGCAGGGGGCTGCTCTCTGCTTAGTCACTTTTACAGGTCTACAAGTCCATTCCAGGGCTAGAGTTACCTTTTTTAGGGTAGCTGGAGCTCACCTAGAAGAAAATGAGTAAGAGCTGGAGCTGTGCCTTAGGAAAATGCTGGATTTATAAGGGTTGACTGCTGCTTTTCTTAGCTGCTTGGGCCAATGTCACAGAAGAACACCCATTCTAGTGTTGATTTCCAGAGACAGGGATCCTGTCTGGCTGCAAGCAAGAGAGTTTTACAGTAGAAGAAACTTTCCTTTTCCATTCTTCTGTGTGGAGAGATGCTGAGACACTTCTTCACATCACCCTGAGCTGTAAGCACTCAACCTTAGCCAGCCCAACCCCAAACATTTTTATCAGACAATAACAACCCCACAGAGCTTTAATGTCATAAGATGAAGGTAGCTCAGTGTCTCAGTCCACATGCTGTGGGCACTCACTGAGCCACCAATCAATTCCTCACCTTCTGTCTATTGGTCCTTCTCCAAAGAAGAAAGATTATTCATTAAACACAAGGGATGAAATATGAGAGCTGATAAGAAACTCCCTACGGATCAGGGACTGGTTCTCCATAAAGAACTTGATTTTCTTCTGTCTTCCCGTTAAACCAACATCTGCTTTGTCTGTTCAGCCTGGAGAAGAGGAGGCTCAGGGGTGACCTTATCGCTGTCTAGAACTCCCTAAAAGGGGGTTGGAGTCAGGCAAGGGTCGGTCTGTTCTCCCAGGACACTGGAGACAGGACAAAGGGTCACAGTCTTAAGCTCCATCGGGGGAGGTTTAGACTTGACCTTAGGAAAAGCTTTTTCACTGACAGAGTGATCTGATTTTGGAACGGGCTGCTCATGGAGGTGGTTGGGTCACCGTCTCTGGAGGTGTTCAAGGTCAGGCTGGATGAAGTGCTGAGTGGCATGAGCTAGATGTCAGAAGTTTAGGATAACTTGGTTGGTTTTAGGTTGGACTGGATGATCTGTAAGGTCCAGCCTCATCATTACTGGGATACTGTGATACTGGGATACTAGATACTGTTTGAGCCTGAATTGTGCTCTCATCTGTCTTCATTACGTAACTTCGGAGGAGAACACGGCTTCTGTTTGGGGAAGGACCAGCCAAGAAAGAAATCTCTGAGTGTTCTGCCAAGTGTGCATTAACAGTGACATAAAGGCCACAAAGTCTTGAGTTAAATTCCTAGGCCAATCCTACCCCAAACCCAGTGATGTCACTGCTGCCATAATTCAGCTCAGCAGCCTCAGCATCGCATTTACCCTCAGCCTGAACATCCAGATGGTCTGAAGAACATTGTGATGCAAGCAACTGTCTGCAAGAACAGCAGCATAAAGGGATAGGGAACCCTTGGCTGGGTGGAAGGAGGTGATGCCAGCTGAGAAACTGAGAACCAGGCAGCTGTGTCTGCTGCAAAATCAGTGTGATTCCTTCACCAAAAGGCAAGAGTGATGAATTTGATCTGCAGGGTCTGGGAAGGACACCTGGAGCATTTTGGTGATGTGTTACTCTAGCTACTAATGAAAGAGAAGGTTTTGATGAGAGTTGTGTCCATGGAAAAAGCAATCTGAGAAATGAAAGCAAGGAGAAAGCTTATCTCCTCCTGACAAACTGGCTGATGTAGACAATCATAGAATCATCAGGGACCGGAAGGGACCAAACATCATCCAGTCCAATCCCCCTGCTGCAGCAGGACACCCTGACCAAGTAACAGACAGAACATTACAGATTGGAAGCAATCTGGAAGGATCATCCAGTCCAGTCCTCCTGCCACAGCAGGATCACTCAGACCAAGTCCAGAGGGGTTTGAAATGTCTCGAGAGAAGACGACTCCACAACTCCCCTGCTCCCAGGCAGCCCCCTCCAGTGCCCCGTCACTCTCACTAGGAAGAAGTTACAGAGTCAGTCAGGGTTGGAAGGGACCACAGGATCATCCAGTTCCAAGCCCCCTGCCATGGGCAGGGACACCCCACCCTAGATCAGGCTGGCCAGAGCCTCATCCAGCCTGGCCTTAAACACCTCCAGGTATGGATCCCCAAGCACCTCCCTGTGCAACCCATTCCAGGCTCTCCCCACTCTCAGAAGGAGAAAGCAGGAGTCTAGCAGCCATCTTCAGTGCGTAACGTGTACATGGAGAAGCTAAAGCAATGGCAGACACGCAAGATTGAAAACCACAAAAGCAGCTTGCAAAACCAAATCAGTATCACCCAAGGTTTTTTCTGAACAGCACGTTATCAGGCCACGATTATTCGCGGCTGTTATTTACAACAGTTGCTTTTACAGCCAGGCGATTAAATATTGGGAGCAAGACAACAATGAATGGCTCTCAGAGCAATAAACTGTAATGTTTATGGAAGGCTCAGAGCTGTCAGACTTCCAAACCAGCTTACAAACAATTAACCAAGTCTCCAAATACCCTGATGAGGTAGAAGAATCATTCCTATTTCCCAAGAAGAAAGCAGACAACTACATCGGTTTGACAAGCTATTATACAAGACAGCAGTCACATTTCTTCCTGACCCTTCCTGTACCTTTCCCTCCCTAATTAAAAAGAAGAGACTTCCTTTTCTCAAAACAACAGCGGCAAACATCTGGTAGGGTTTGCTGTGCCTGGAAGTTATTCAGGAGTTTTAAGTAGATTAATGACAAATGGACTAAAATAACTCGGTGGTTTTATTCCAGTGGCCAGAAAAAGTGCCTGTTACTGCCTTCTTCATGTGGCGGTGGCAGCAGACGATGCTAGCTACTGTGTTCAGCTGGAGAACTTATTATTTCTAGTCTACGCAGCTCATTAACAAATTGCTGAAGAAAAAAAGCAAGACAAAGAGAGATTCTGCCTGCCCTGTGAAGTCAGGAGGGCAGGGAGCATGTTTACATTGTAAGTGGCTTCCAGCACAGGTTCAAGAAGGACACAGAGCTGCTGGAGGGTGTCCAGCACAGAGCAACAAAGAGGATGAAGGAAGTAGAGCAGCTCCCTGATGAGGAAAGGCTGAGGGAGCTGGGTCTCAAGCTTGGAGGAGGCTGAGGGGGNACTTGGTCTGGGTGATCCTGCTGTGGCAGGGGGATTGGACTGGATGATCTTTTGAGGTCCTTTCCAATCCCTAAGGATTCTATAGCCTATTCCTATACTGTGATGCATTGGGAAGGGGCTGAAGGGGTGGCAGGCTGAGATGTGAGCCCGCTGTGCTCTTTTTGCTGTAGTCTGGGTACTATAGACAACGATGCACCCAAGACATTCATTTGATGTGCACCAATACCACCAGCAACTTTCCCAACAACAGTGAAGTAGGAGCTATGCATGCAGTCAGATGCTGCGACTCAGTAGCCAAGGGACCACTTGTTCAGGTGCCAACAATGTACTTGCTTCAGCATGCAGTGGGGGTTGGGTGGTCTTCTGCATGGATCTGGAGAACTATGCATGGTGACATTAGGGAGTACACATCTGGGCACTAAAAAGTCCACCCTAAGAGATGGAAGGGAAACTCTGTGGCTGCTACCTGTGATACAGGGCTGGAACATGCCCCTGGGGTATACATGGTTTACTCTCACCTAACCATAAGAGCAGGCTTCCAGCATCCCAGTGAGCTAGGAGCTTTTCAGGTGGCATTACTTCAGGTATCATATTTACCTTGCACCAATACTAGGGGCACTCAGGAGAACAGACTTCTCATTACCACTCTGACTTTGGTGTAGGGTTTGACCTTGGGAAGTTACTGCAGCTTTCCTAATGGGCACTCCTGTCTGGATTGCAAGCTCTTGGGGGTAAAGAACACAACAATTTCTATACTGCCTAAGTAAGTCAGGCTCAGATCTCGTTAGAAGTTTCACAAACACAAATATAATAGAGAAAATCACTGGCTATTACTGCTATCAAAATGACTTTTTTATATGACTCTCTGGGACAGAGCTGGGGTTTTCTTGCAATTGCAGATAGGGAGACTCTCTTTTCCTTCCTCTGTTTTTATTAGTTATTTGCTAGGCTGTCTTGGTTCAGTCAGTTCCTACGTGTACTTTTTACCAGAGTAGCTGAAGGTCTTCAAGTGCAGAGTAGAAAGAAGTAGAAAAATATTACTAAGCCAAATGCTTGAACTGCAGGTCAGCAATAAAATCTGTAGATGTATTGCAAGTACAATCTCACCCAAGGACAGGTCACTAGAATGGCTTGAAATTCTTTCCGTTGTAAGCAGTTAAGGGTTAGTGAAAAAACCTATCCTTCAGCATCCTGTGTTTTTCTACTAGATCCCTGCATTTCCCTAATGAAAGGCTGTTAAGGCTGAACTGTAAGTAGGCTGCAATCTGATTCATGATAACTTACTTCTTGCTTTAAATTCATGATGTTTTGAAGCCCGTTGTCATGATGTTGATGCACAACTTCACACGCCTCCTTCCCAAAAGGTCAGGAACAGCAATTGTAACGGTGACTTTTCTACTTGGAGTGTCGGACGGAGCCTCTACGCTGTGGGAGCAAACTCGCTGTGGGAATCCTCTATGTAAATCCCTTCTGACTAACTGCTAGGCTGTGATGCAAAGAGCTGTAAGAAAAGGCATCTGAAGAGAAGATAATGGAAAGGAGTGTTGGGGGAGGACAGCCTGTGATATAAAAACCTATAATAAAGCTAACGGTGATGCTGCTGCTGAAGCTCTGTATTTGGGAGAACGCCCAGTATTAGGAACTTCCAACCTGCAACTAATGATTACAAACTGTGATTCATTACTTGTTTGAACTCTCTTTAAATTGTCTTCTATTGTTCCCCTGCAAGAATCCTTGGAATTAAAGGTTATGGAGACTCTCTTAATAATAAATGTGATTATGCTGATAATAATTCAGAGCACAGCGCTCACAATGTCATCTCTGCCCCTCAAATGAAGTGGTCTCCAAGGACCTATGTTTCCTCAAATATAGTCTGATCTCTTATTGGAAAAAGGGTCTGTGAAATCAACAAAAGGGTAGAAGATTCTTGGGATCTTTACCTTCTAATCAGATGCTAAGGACAGGCTGAGAGAGTTGGGGTTGTTCAGCCTGAAGAGGAGAAGGCTCCAGGGAGGACCTTACAGCAACCTTCCAGTACCTGAAAAGGGCCAGTCAGAAGGCTGGGGAGGAACAATAGGACAAGGGGTCATGGACTGAAGTCATGGAAAAGAGAAGACTTAGGTTGTACATCAGGAAAAAGCTCTTCAATCTGAGGGTGACGGATCCTTGGAACAGGTTGCCTAGAGAGGTGGTGGAGGCTCCATCCCTGGAACCATTCAAGGTCAGGCTGGATGGGGCCCTGGGTAATCTGTTCTAGTGACTGATGTCCTTGCTTGTTGCAGGGGGTTGGACTGGGTGGCCTTTGGAGGTCCCTTCCAGCTCTATGATTCTGTGATTATCACCAGCTGAAGAAATACTGAAATGCTTTCTGAACTATTTTTTTGACCTCCTGATCCTTCATTCCATTACACGTTACATTAAACAGGCTGCCTGTCCATGAAACCAGGCTCTCATCCTACTCCACAGCAACTGGGAAAGGAGCAAGATGTGTCTACTTATGTGTCTCAAATGCCCACATACAGTTATGTTAGTCAGACCTGGCTTTCGTGGACCAACTGAGCTGTGACACCAAACAGTTACTCCAAAGTCCCAGCTAGTTCAGAGCTCACATGGAAGAGAGGGAAGCAATAGACATTATTCCATCCCTCTGCCAGAAGTGACCTTCTCATCTCACCTTACAGATGATCGATGAAAACACTGTGTTCAGTTTGCATTCTGGACCCACGTTGCCATCTCTCTTGCTCTACGGACTCCCTTTCTACAGCGATGTCTCTGACTTCAGCCTGAGCCACGTCTATAAGGAGGGCTGTCCCAGCTTAGTGCAGGGGCGTTAGATGATCTCTAAGGTCTCTTCCAATCTAAACCATTCTATCATTTCTTGTTCATTAAGGAAACCACTAAACAAAGCTAGATAGCAGCAAACCCTTCTAATTCAGGACTGGTATCAGGGCTGCTCTTGAGCTCTCAAAAAATCATAGAATCATTAGGGATCAGAAGGGACCTCGAAACATCTTCCAGTCCAATCCCCCTGCCACAGCAGGATCACCCAGACCAAGTTCACAGGAACACAGCCAGGTGGGTCTGGAATGTCTCCAGAGAAGGAGACTCCATAACCCCTCTGGGCAGCCTGGTCCAGTGCTCTGGTACCCTCCTTGGGAAGAAGGTCCTTCTGAGATCTGTGTATAGACATATGTTGTTTAGTCATCACTTGTCTTCCTGCCTCATGATTTTTGATTTCACACCAGAAGCATCTTGACTCTATTTTTATTTGAGGAAGCTCACAGTCCCATACAAGATGCTATGGACAGACAAGTTCTGTGCTGTGCCTGACTAAAAGGAAAAGGGATGCGTGAGCATCTCTTATACAGCGTTTTTAATGGCTATTCTGAGGATAATATTTCATACAGCATGTCAGACAAATTAATCTCTCTTCTCAAGACCTCTGACATCACCAAGCCCTTTGGAGAGATGAACAGGCAACAAGCACCACAGTTCTCTGGAGAGGACATAGACTCTTCATTCATTATCCTGGCCTGATACTACTCTTGCAGTGCCTGAATTGCAGCCCAAAGGCATCTGCCTGCTGCATGGTATCAGGAGTTATGTTGCACTTAAACCCACCCCTGTGACAGTCCCTTCCCTGTGTGAGCATCAGTCTCACGTCAGATGCTAAATCCGTTTATTTGGCATTCGTGGCTCTTTTTTTTTGTGCCCTGCTTCTGAGTACAGTGCTGAGGGAGCAAAGGCGACTGCTCAGTCACGTTTCACACGGGCTAAATACATCTTTCTTCTTCTATTTAAGATTAATTAAGAAATGTTGAAGGGAAAAAGGATCAGAGCAGCTCTGGGAGTTTGCACCCCATCCCCCAGTTATTAATGGGTATGCACTAAGCCTGAAAGAGCTGTAATTAGATAAGAGAAAAGCCTGATGAGATTCTCATTCTGTGCGATTCCAAGCAAGCTGGCAGTCCCCTAGAGGTTAAATATATAAATAACTCTTCCTTTCACCACAATTCTTCTGGTTGCTCTACTTCTCCCATTTTTCTCTCCAAGGCTTAACCTGCCTGGACCTTCCCCATTTAACAACCTTCCCCATTTAACAGCCTGAGCACTGATACAGAGAGGAAGGGAGAGATTGCTTCTTTCCCACCACAAGCTGATGGAGAGTCCAGCCAAGCATGAAGCTCTTGGAACAATTTGTGTGAGCTCTGGAATACTCCAGCAGCTTCTGCATCCCGATATCTTTGCAGATCGGAGCAGTAATATGGGATGCAGCCAGTCATGCTGGGTTTTGCAGTGTTGGTGTGCCAGTAAAAATTAGTCCCCTCGCCACTGCAGGTTAACTAAATGCAAGGGTGCCATGTGCCCAGGTATCTCCATGCTGCTGGGGGGGTAAAACAACTCACAGGAACTAAAAGCAGCCAAGAGTTCGGTGTATTGGCTGCTTTTCAAAGCACTGTCTTTAGCAAAGCAGTCCCTGACCAAGTCCACAACATTAGGCTGCGGTCTGATTTCCCTTATTCCGTGGTCAGATTACTAGACAAACTATTCAGTCCATTTAAAAACCTGGCTAACTTGTCTGTCTCAGGCATTTCCTCCTTCTACTTCCCTTCTACAATTTCTGTTTGCTTTAAAGGAAGGTAATCCTTCAAGCAAAGTGGTACCCCTTCCTCTATTCTAATTACTCTCTGAGACAGTAATTTGCATCAGTGAGTAGGAGCCCAGAAGGATTTACATGGCAAACTGAAACCACATAGATCATCCTACCTGGAGGGTACTTTCAACAGTAGATTTTCTGATGCCAGTGAACAAATCATCTCCCAAGGGAAGGGGTCGATCGCCCTACACCGGACAATTTTAAGACCCAGCTTGACAGGCTGCTGGGACATCTAACTTAAGCTGTATTTTTTGCTTGATAAGTGGGACTAGATGATCCTTGGGGTCCCTTCCAATCTGGAATTCTATGAAACTGTAGTAAAAAACCCAACCTAATGGTAAGATCAGCCTTGAACCCTCAGAAAACATTGGCTTGCTGAGAGGAAAAACGCATTCACTTCCAATTGCTTTTCCCCGAAATGACTTCAGAGTATTTTTTTCTTGAAAGAATTAGGCAAAAGAAAACCCACACACAACCCAAAACAGGCTGCTTCAGTCCCAGGCTTCCCAAAACCAACAATGCTCACGCGTAGGAGGCTCCATCCCTCAAGCTGATCGGTCGGTATCGGTGACTTCGGCTTCAGCTTGTGTTTCTAAACAAAGAACTTTCTTGCCAACGTCTTGCATGTAAGATCATGAAAAATAAAAGCACTGGACAATGTGCATCTTGTGAGCGCTAATCTAAGAAGGGAAATCATGTAAATAGCAGAGAGAAAGCCTCTCTTGTTTCCTACTTGTGCATCTGAATTGCATCTGCTACTGTCTTTTTCGCTGAAGAACTTTCATGTCTTTATACACAGGAATGACCAGCAGTCCCAACCACTTCACTCCAATGAACTCTACACTTTGCCTGTGCTCAGCTCCTTTTTCAAACTGTATTTCTCCAGCCCCATTAAAACAGGAGCAAAAGCAACACATGGAACGAGTCATTGAAATGCTAGGCAGGTTTGACAGGTGCAGGAGAGATGGTTTGGTTTCCCAAACAGAAACAGCTGCGCTTTTCTAGGTGATGAAATCGCAAAGGAATGGAGTTTCACATTTGTTCACTCCTCTTGTGTTTGCTCTTTTGTTTTTGAAGCATTGTGCCATTTCCAACTCTCTGAGGAGGACTCCAAGAGAGATTCCTCAACTCAATGAGGCATCTGGTCTCCACTGAGCGAGGGGAAGCTTGGTAGAAGTTCGAACAAATTTTAGAGTAGACTGAAATGTAATGAGAAAATAATAGGTTTCTCCTGGTGGGACTGTAAACAAATGTTGTTTGCAGGGTTGGGATCAGGATTAGAAAATGCTACAAGCATGAGATCCACCCTTCAGGTAGGCTGAGCTACATTTCGTTATGTAGAATAACATACACAGGAAGTTTTGAATCATTAACCAACTAATGTTAATCTCCAAGAACCTCTTCTATTAAGGAGTTTTAGCTGTGCAAGTCCTACAGGAAGGTGTATGTTCTCTTTTCAAACTATCCAGGACTACATACTTCCCTATAGTGACTGGGTAGTGCCAAGTAGCGTGTCCAGTTCTGGGGCCCTCAGTACCAGGACACAGAGCTGCTGGAGGGTGTCCAGCGTAGAGCAACGAAGATGAAGGAAGTAGAACAGCTCCCTGATGAGGAAAGGCTGAGGGAGCTGGGGCTCTTGAGCTTGGAGAAGAGGAGGCTGAGGGGGGACCTCATTCATGTCTATAAGGATGGGAGGNTGGACTGGATGATCTTTCAAGGTCCCTTCCGATCCCTAATGATTCTATGATTCTAAGTGCTGTCACTCCCTGCTAATTTGTTTTTAATCACCCTTCCTGGAAAAAAAATAAGATGAAAGGACAGTGAAAGAGCTGAAAAGAAATGGTCATATTTGGCACTGGAATGATTTATCCAAACACACGAATTATAAAATCTTCCCCTAGATAAATCTCCACTGGAGATGGTGGTTTAAGATATAAATTGTTGAGCAGCTCAGAATAAAATGATCCTTCAAATCCTGATGGAGATGTGTCAGTGCCTCACATGCTGCTATGCTCATCATATTAAAAATGGTTTTTTTGAGTGGTTGGGGCTTTCTGTTTCTCATTCTCAGCAACCCAACAGCAAAGGCAAGTTCATCCACTAGAAAAAGCTAGGAAGAGAAATGCTGTGTGCTTTCCTGGAAGACATCCCTTTGAGCTGACCTGTCTCCTCTGCCTCAGAAACTGAAAAACAAAGCCATTTCACTTGTCTATGGTACCCAGAAATCTCCCAGAGGAGAAAGGAGTTCACTCCAGAGTTCCCAAGTGCTCAAGATAGGCTCCAGGCTGGGACTGTGCCAGCCTCCCCTATGGCACTGCTCTGCCACAAGTGCAGGAGAACCCACAGGGGTTGCCAAAGTCATAGAATCATCAGGGATCAAAAGGAACCTCAAAAGATCATCCAGTCTCTGTTGCCATGTCCCAGCCTTGCCTTGCAATGGAGATGGTCTGTGAAAGCCACTGCCCTCAGAGCCATTCAGGGTCAGGCTTGATGGGGCTCTGAGCAGTCTAATCTGGTGAGTGATGCCCCTACTTGTTGCAGGAGGGGTTGAACTAGACACTCTTTGGATGTCCCTTCCAATGCCATCATTCTATGTCTCTCACCTGGAGCTGATCCAGGAGCGTCGCAGCTTTCTGACGTGTCCAGTCTGCCTTGCCTCTCTGTAAATGTTCTGGCATGTCTGCAGGACTGGGCACTCTAAATCTGTTCATCTAATGGCCCTAAGGATTAGGGCAGTATGCAGTATTATATAACAAATGACAAGAGTCACCTTCTGCAAAGTCAGGGGGAGATTAGCAAAGAGCAGCATCTGGCTCAGATTCAGAATAGGGGAATTATTAATTTCAGGCCACATGAAGTTTGTTTCACTGCTCTGGCCAGCACGAAGCTTTGACAGAACAGCTAAGGATGACTACTGGTGCTGTATCCAGACAAGCATTGTGTCCTGACACTGCAGCCATTACTCTTGTATTGCAGTCCAGCTTTATAGCGCTGTCATATTTCAGCTCTGACTACTGAAGGATGCAAAATAATTATTGCATTCAAAAAAACCCTGGAAGAGAGAAAAATTACCTTGAGATCTCTTCATTCTGCTCAGTTTTGTTTCATTCAGCTAGCTTAGCAGCCCATCCGCATCCAAACGTGCATTCCTTGGCCCCGATGCTCACGGTACCCTGCAGACTGCTTTGAGGTTTCACTAATAGATGTGGGATGTGGTGTTTATCAGAGCAGGAGTTCAAATAAACGTTGCCTAGGTTTACTGACAATTAGCTTCGCTCACAGAAAATGAGACTAGAGAAGTTAGGAGCGAGTGTTTGGACAGGATTTGGGGTTGCATTGTTCACGGTGGTTTTATTTGACCTAGATGAAAAGCATTTTGAACTTGGTAGCTTGGAAAGATTAGACATGCACATACACAATAAACCCCCTTTTGTTTTGTTTTCCTCTTCAACGTAATACTCAGAGAGAGGGTGTTTATACACCAGCCTGGACAATGAATCTATTGTCTCCTCTCGCGCAGAAACAAGTGCCATCAGTGCTTACAATTGATCCGAGAGCTCTTACCTGATTCCAACACATCAGTCATTTATTTATTCACAGAGAAAAGAATCCCATGGCACTAACAATTGTCATCAAGGACACCATGGGAGGAAGAGAGCAAAAACTTGAGTGGTGCCTGTTTGGGTTCCTTTTGTGCCACAAACAACTCAGCCAGTCAGTACAAGGGCACAGCAGAGGCTAATTTAGCTATCAGTGAGGTGTGGGGTTGAGAGTCATAAAGTCTTAAGGTTGGAAAGGACTTCCAAAGGGCGTCTAGTCCAATCCCCCTGTGACAAGCAAGGACATCACTCACCAGACCAGATTGCCCAGAGCCCCGTCCAGCCTGACCTTCAATGGCTCCAGGGATGGGGCCTGGTAAAGAGCTTTTTCCTGATGCCTGATCTAAATCTACCCCTTTCCAGCTTCAAACCATGACCCCTCATCCTATCATTCCACACCCCTTGTGAACAGTTCTTCCTCAGCCTTCCTATAGGGCCCTTTCAGGGACTGGGAAGTCTCCAACTAGCTGGAGGCAGATGGAGATAGCAGATTATTACACATTCCAAATTGAAAAGCTCCACATCAACCAACCAG
This sequence comes from Upupa epops, assembly GCA_013397515.1. Taxonomy (NCBI): domain Eukaryota; kingdom Metazoa; phylum Chordata; class Aves; order Bucerotiformes; family Upupidae; genus Upupa; species Upupa epops. The sequence goes on along the minus strand of VZRI01009123.1, from coordinate 335,084 downwards.
CCTAAAACCTGAACCAGGATGGGTCAGCCCGTTAACCCAGCCCTCGTGTTTCCAGCAATTGCTGAGAACACAAAAGGCATCAAGTGATGGCCAGCACATACACCTTCGTGTGCTCCTCTGTCTGATAGGTATTGGAGTCACACCTACAGGCAGTCACAACTGTAGAGGCTCTGCACAATGATTTATTAAAAGAATGTATGATGAAAATAGAAAGGAAGAGAAGGAGGGAAGGAGAAACCTAACCCCAGAGAACATCCTCATTCCCTGCACCCTTCTATCCAAAACTGTGGCTGATTCCTCCTTCCCCAGATCCCTTTTGCATGCAGCCAGCCTTTCTCCTGGAGGTCTGAGCATTCCATGAACCCAAGCCATGTTTATGCAGGCTTGATTAAAAACCATGTGCTCTCTTATGTGGCCTCAGCCTGCTATTTCTTGAGCAGCTTTGTGGCTTGCAGAGCAAGTGGTAAATGATGACTGAGCAGTGAGTTGCCCTTCGCTTTCCTTTTCAAAATAAAAAGTGATTATTAATCAACAAAGTGATGTGTCTCAGGGCTCTGGAGGGGGAAAACAGCTTAAGGTAATTTAACAAACTGATTCTTTTGCTCTGCTCTGTTCCCCACTGGACATGACAAATTAAATGGCAAAGCCAGCTACAGGGTAATGATATATCTCAGTGCTGGCATTAATCAACCTGCCTCTCATTTACCACTTTCCATTTAACTAGGTGACTGTATCCAGCCTGAACAATGGGGGCTTTTCATTCCATAATCACCCTAAGTGTCATTTAAAAAAGGTTTCCTGACAGTCAGCCTCAAGGCTTTGGGAGGGAGATGGGGGAGATGATTCCTAGAGCTCCTGTCCACCTTGGGTGTACATAATGGATGACAGTTCAGCTCCTGGTCTGAGGTGCAATTAGATAACTCCAGGAAAAGGAAAGAAGGGATCAGATGAACTGCAATCAGAGAAGGAGAAAAGTACATTCGATAGCACTGGGAGGCAGAACTCAAACACATGCAGATGCGCCAGCCTAGATGACAGCTGAGGTACCTGATACTGTCTAGTGGGGAAATGAATATCCAGAGCCTTTGCAAAGCAACACAGAGTAAATAGGAGCTGGCTGAGAGGCATAAAACTCCATCAACTGATGCAAATGGGAACATACACGAAGAATGGAAATCTAAGCATGCACGAGTTTAAGTGCAGAGAGGGGTTTATTCTCATCCCCCACAAAAAAAGAGGAGAAAAACTGTCTGCAGTCAGAGGAAGAAAGTGCTGCTCTTCAGAGCATATGGTTGCCCAGGCTATCAGATTAAATTAGATAGCATTGTGCTGGTAGGTGTGATGTTTCATTGAGAACTGGCTGAGAACACTGAACCTCCAAGCAGATGTTCACAGTTTCCCTTAAGCCATTCCAGCTCTGAGTTTACTCTCCTCAGTCCTCATCAAATGCTTGCAATGTTGAGGATCTAATGGCCAATGCAACTTGTGGATAAACTTAGGCTTTTTTTTTTAACACATTAATAATTACTGCTCCAAATTATTTATAGTCTCTTCCTCAGCCTAAATCCTACTAACACCAAGCACTGGGACTCGATGCAGTGAGGTGACACTCTCATCCACAAAGGGACTAACCCCTTTGGCAGGGGATCCCTAAGGGCAGAATGTTAGGTCCCCTGCATAAGGTGCCTTTTTCTCTTCATATATTCAGCACTCAATGAGTGCTGAAGCAAATAAGCTTGCTGGTGTCCTGAGAAGCACTGGGCTGGGATGGAGAGCCCTTGGAAGACCTCCCCTATGAACAAAGGCTGAGAGGACTGGGTCTGTTCAGCCTTGAGAAGAGAAGGCTTAGGGGGATTCTTATTGCCATGGTCCAATACATTAAAGGTGGGTACCAAGAGGATGGAGACTCCTCTTTCACAAGGAGTCCTGTAGGAAGGACAAGGGGCAATGGTTACAAGTTACTCCAGGAGAGATTCCCACTGGATTCAAGAGGAAAGATTTTCACACTGAGAGCTGTTAAGACAGTGGAAGGGTCTTCCAAGGGCAGTGGGGGATTGCTCAGCTATAGACAATGTTAAGGCTCAGCTTGATCAGGTTCTGGACTGACTCATTTCAACTGAATCCTGCTTGAAGAGATTGGACTAGATGATCCCTGAGGTCCCTTCCAATAAGCTAACCTGTGAAGATCTCCAGAAGCAGTTCAGAATTGCTTCTTGCAGCTAGGAGCAAAGAATGATGCACCCAGCACTGTGGTATTTGGGCATCACATAATCATGAAATCATTTAGCTTGGAAAAAGCCTTTAAGATTATCAAATCCAACTATAGAGCTAACATCGCTGAGTCCACCACTAGACCATGTCCCTAAGCACCACATCTAGGTGTCTTTTAAACACCTTCATGATCATACAATGCCCTAATAACAACCTGTCATCTCCTCCTTGTTAACCCATATTATCTAGGGAAGGAAATCCTGTGCAATCGAGCGTGGGGGTTTTCAAGTGGAAATGAGTTAAAAATAAATGAAGCCTTGCACTTTGAAATCTTCAGTGACATTTAAGACAGCTCAAGTCAAACAGAGCTATAGATCTTAAAGCACTTTTCTAGTGGAAATGTAAATATTGAGTATACAAAACCTCTTTGAAGTTGATCGAGGCTAAAGCGAGACAAAAATCTATAGAATGATAGAGTCATTGAGGGTGGAAGAGACTTTTGAGATCCAAGAGGATACAGAGTCTACTCTATAGAGTAGATTTACAGCTCAGGGACGGATATATACACATAATATTTCAATAAACTGAACTGACTCACTCTGAAAAGTAATATATAATCTACAAACTATAACAGAAACCCAAGACCTACATAGCTAGACCCAGGGAAGTTGTTTTTCTTCGGAAGTATGCTCTTGGCCTCACTGCCACATAGGTGTGCCAAGTCATGCTTACAGTCTCAAACCAGGCGTTTCAAGGCTCTTGGATAGGGCTACATAGAATTCTTAGGGATTGGAAGGGACCTTGAAAGATCATTCAGTCCAATCCCCCTGCCACAGCAGGATCACCCAGACCAAGTCACACAGGAACATCTGGAACATCTCCAGAGAAGGAGACTCCACAACCCCCCGGGCAGCCTCTTCCAGTGCTCCAGCACCCTCCCTAGGAAGAAGGCCCTCTTGATATTGATATGGAACATCCTATGCCACATGTTGAAAGTCACTGGTGAATCACTTAATTTTGCAATCACAGTATTGACACCCATCATCACAGGCTTCTGTGCAGATTGCTCTGTGTCACCTATGACATTTAAAAGGCAAACGTGAGGGCTTTTCCGCAGAGGGTTACTGATGGATGTTAATGTGAATGAGCTGGAGATGTGAAATTAGAAGAGATTATTTAAATGTCATTAAAGTCCTCCTAGACCTTTCCAATCAGAATGAAACCCAAAATTTTACCTTAGATAATTAAGCTCTCTTACAAGGACAGGCTGAGAGAGTTGGGGTTGTTAGGAGAACACCCCCCGGGCAGCCTCTAAGCTCTCTTACAAGGACAGAAGGGGCCTGTCAGAAGGCTGGGGAAGAACTGTTCCATAGGGCAGGGAATGATAGGATGAGGGATCATGGTTTGAAGCTGGAAAAGGGTAGATTTAGGTCAGACATCAGGAGAAAGCTCTTTCATCTGAGGGTGGGGAATCCCTGGAACAGGTTGCCTAGAGAGGTGGTAGAGTCAGCACCTCTGGAGCCATTCAGGGACAGGCTGGATGGGGCTCTGGGCAATCTATTCTAGCGAGTGACGTCCCTGTTTGTTACAGGTGGGTTGGACTAGATGCCCTTTGGAGATCTGTTCCAACCCTTTGGCTCTGTGATTGCAGCAAACAGCTACAGAGTGTAGCCCATCTAAATTTTGAACCAAGCCATCCACACGAGGATTGAGTAGTTACCTCATTCCTGCTTGGGCTCGCAGGCATTAACACATCCATGTAGGCAAGTTCTAAAAATAACAAATGCTCTCTCTCTCAAGGGAGCACGTTGGCACCTGCTGAAGTGGCAGCCACTGCTCAGTCCTCCTGAAACAGCCACCAGGCAGGTCTGGGCGCGTGGGCAGAGCCTGGGCTTGGCGCCTCGGTGAGAGGCGAAGACTTCAGAAAGAAGAAAAACAAATTCCTCGGGCTTAGCTCTGCAGCTCTCAGGTTTCTATTGATGTCTGTAGATTATATATTACTTTTCAGAGTGACTCAGTTAAGTTTATGGAAAGGTTATGTGTGATTTGCTGAGTCAGCACAGCATCCTGGATTGAGCAGATGTGGCCGGGATATATATGAACCTGAACTTAGCCTGAGCTAGCAAAAGGAAAGCTAGAACTGCTTTAAAACATAGACCTATTTGAAATGGTTCAAAGCAGTTAAATCATAGAATCCTTAGGGATCACAAGGGACCTGGAAAGATCATCCAGTCCAATCCCCCTGCCACAGCAGATCCCCTGCTGCTCCATTCAATATCAAACCTGGATTCTCCTGACATTTTCCTACCTTAGTTTCCCCCCAAACCCCAGTCACATTAAACAGAACAACAGTATGAACAGTATGACCTGGCTAAAGCCAGGAATTAACCTTGAATAAAGAATAGTGAGAAAAATTGATTAGAATTCATCCTGAGCTTTGGGAACAGCTTGTTGATGCTGGAGCTGGGAGATAGCTCCTACAAGGGGGGTGTGCAGCTGCATAAACTGTGCCTCCTGCTACTTTCTCCTGTCATTATCATTCACAGCAGTTAAAGCTGTGGTTAATAATTTTTAGTTCATGATCATTGTTCTGCTGAACATATATGCTGTTGTTGTTGAAAGTTACAGCTAGGAGACAATTTGATCCAGACAGATTTTGCTGATCAGACTCAAAGAACCTGTTGAGCTAGAAGGGACCTTTAAAAGCCATAGAGTCCAACCCTCCTGCAATGAGCAGGGACATCCCCAACTAGATCAGTGACCCATCAAGCCTGACCTTGAATGTCTCCAGGGATGGAGCTTCTAGCACCTCTCTGGGCTACCTGTTCCAGTGTTTCATCACCCTGATGTTACAGAAAGGACTCAGGTCACATTTTGGATGCTTAATGCACAGGCAACATAAAAGAGCCATAAACAGAAGAAAAATGAAACAAGAGGTGAAGCTGTAATAGGAATTATTGATTAACAGTGTCATTGAAAATTCCCTGGATCACAAATGCCCTTGAAATCATACAGCCAAATATCATTGGGTCGTAATGACATCCCAAACCCACACTTGTATTCTTGCCTGGGTCGATGCTGCATGAAATCAGTCTGGAGCAAAACACAGGCCAAATAACATGGGGTTGTTCAGCTTAGAGAAGAGAAGGTTCTGAGGTGACCTAATAGAGCCCTTCCAGCACATGGAGGGGGCTAGAGGAAAGCTGCAGAAGGGTGTTTTTCAAGGTCCTGTAGTGATAGGACAAGGGACAATGGTCTGAAACTGAAAGAGGGTAGATTTAGATTGGATGTTAGGAAGTAGTTATTTACCATAAAGGTGGCAAAGCACTGGAACAGGTTGCCCAAGGAGGTTATGGATGCTCCATCCCTGGAAGTGTTCAAGGCCAGGCTGCAGTCTCCTTTTTCCCAAGCTCAAGAGACCTAGCTCCCCCATCCTTTCCTCATAAGGGAGATGCTCCACTCCACCATCTCTGTAGCTCTGTGCTGGACTCTCTGAAGCAGTTCTGCATCCTTCTGGAACTGAGGGGCCCAGAACTGGACACACTATTCCACAATATTCACCAGGGACCAGTTTTATCAGGGATTAAAGTGACAAAATTAGCAGTCGTTTACTGACTGTGGTTCTGAGAGGAATATACACCATAAAGCACAGAGTGGCTTTATTCCTACAATAAAGCTACTCTGGAAAAATCAACTACAGCTTTCTGATCAAGAGGATAATTGCTCTTTTCAACATACCACGTTTTGGAATCAGCTCAAGATATACAACCATGAATTTACTTGGGGAGTGTAATATATTTAATGATGTGCTTAACGATCATAGAATCGATGGTTCTTGGCAGAAAGAGAGGAGTTTCAAAAGGTGACAAAGGATCAGTTTCAAACTCTGTTTAGGGAAATGAAATCTGAAAAAACAATAGAATATCCTTTCCTCCTACGACTGAACCCCCTCCTCCCCAGCCTGAAGTTAAAAAGGTCTGGATAAGGAAAATGGTGAAGCAGCAATCCCTCTGCTCTGGTAGGGAACTCAGAGCATTGGAATGGGCTGCCCAGGGGGGTTGTGGAGTCTCCTTCTCTTGAGACATTCCAGACCTGCCTGGCTGTGTTCCTGTGTGACTTGGTCTGGGTGACCCTGCTGTGGCAGAGGGACTGGACTGGATGGTCTTTCGAGGTCCCTTCCAATCCCTAATGATTCTGTGATTCTATGGTTTCACTTAAAATATGCTGCTAATATACTGAGTCATCTCATTTGAACTGTATTTCTTTAATTAAATGGATTAGACTGGATTCTTGGGGTCACTTCCAACCTGGTCTGCTGTGATAAGACCCACATCATCATTTACTTCCAACTGAGAAAACTCCTTGAGTCAAAATCCCATTTGTAATCGAGTCACTTCCCCATTTGCACTTTCTAGCAGCATTGGTTCACGTTTCAGAGTGGAAACCAAAGTGCTGTATGTTCTGCAGGAAATCATGGAAGGAATTGAAGGAAGACTGGATGATCCTGTGGTCCCTTCCAACCCCGACTGATTCTGTGATTCTATAACTTCTTCCCAGGGAGGGTGACAGGGTGCTGCCTGTGGGGGGTTGTGTAGTCTCCTTCTCTGGAGACATTTGAAACCAGTCTGGACTTGGTCTGGGTGATCCTGCTGTGGCAGGGGGATTGGACAAGATGATCTTTCAAGGTCCCTTCTGATCCCTGATGATTCTATGAAGCACATACATTGGTTTGAACATCCTGCAGAACACACAGCAGTTCAGTTTCAACTCTAAAACCTGTTAGCAAAGCATGCAGAACGCTAGGGCACTCAAGAGCAATGGTAATTAAAAGCAGGGATGCTCCAGCAGCACCTAAGTAGGGGCTAGCATCATCCACGTGAACCAATGCTGCCGAGAAAGTGCCAATGGGGAAGTGACTCGCTTGCCCACAGGAGGACATCTGTTTGCTTGGTTTCCATGGAGAAGAACTTCCCTAAGCTTGAGATTTCCAGGAGGTCAGCAGAGCAGGGCAATTGCGGGTGCATCACTCACAGAGGAGTCACCGGCAGAAAGCTGGCAAGATAATGCTTCACTGTGTTTGTTTATCCTACGTGAACCTGGAAACCAGTCGCTGGGCTATAGATGCCCGCTGTTAATCAAACGCTTGGCATGACTAATGTAATGGAAAACGTTTGTTTTCCTGATGTCATGCTTCCTCTAATGGCAAATACAATCTCTTAATGAAGCCTGGAGTTCCTCTAGGAGAAACAGAGAGGTGAGCACTGTGCACTCCAGCGTGTGTCCCCCCAGCCCTGCCTGGAGTGGAGCTCACAATGCACAGAAGTTGCCTCCTGTCTACAGGATCCTGGGCTGGATCAGGAACGGTGTAACCAGGAGGAGTAGGGAGGTGACTGTGGATTTGTACTCTGCACTCATCAGACCACACCTTGAGTACTGGGTCCAGCTTCGGGCGCCACGGTATCAAAAGAACATTGAGGTGCTGGAGCGGGACCAGGGAAGGGCAACGAGGCTGCTGAGAGGTCTGGAAAACAGGCCCTTTGAAAGCAGCTCAAGGAACTGGGGTTATTCAGTCTAGAGAAGAAGAGGCTGAGAGGAGACCTTATTGCTTTCTATAGCTGCCTGAAAGGAGGTTGTGGCAACGCTGGTGCTGGTCTCTTCTCCCAAATTACTAATGAGAGGATGAGGGGGAATGGCTTCAAGTTGCATCAGGGGAGGATTAGACTGGATCTTAGGAAGAAGTTCTTTGCTAAGAGAGTGCTTGGGCACTGGAACAGGCTGCCCAGGGAGGTGGTGGAGTCACCATTCGCAGAGGTGTTTAAAAGGCGAGAAGACTGAGCACTTGAGTCCGTGGTCTGGGGGTTAGGGAAATGTTGGGATGAGGGCAGGACTTGATGATCCTGGGAGGTCTTTTCCAGCCATGAGGATTCTAAGAGTCTGTGGTTGGGCTGTCAGTTCTTGTTTCAGGATTTCTCCTCTGGGCTGGTAAAATACATCCTCTATGTACCTCTCTATCCTTTGCATTCAAAGGAGAGAGCTTTGGGCAGACTGAGTGCAAAGATGGCACAACTCCTAGAGTGATGTCTTTGCTTTCAAACTACAAAATGACCTGGCAAAAGCTCACAAAGGTCTCCGACTCTTCACTTAGATCACTAGAAAACCCAGTAGTTCTAATTCATGTGGCAGAAAACAGTCACAAAAGTTTAAGGAATCAAAGAAACATAGGGTGTCAGAGGTTGGAAGAGCCATCTACTCCAACCCCCCTATCAGAGAAGGATTGTCTAGGCCAGGTCACAATGAAAACCAGCTGGGATGCTTTCCTAAGTGTCCAGAGAAGGAAACTCCACCACTTCTCCATGCAGCCTGTTCCAGTACTCTGTCACCCTCACAGAGAAGACATTTCTCCTCATGGCATTGCGCTGTATAAGTTCAGTAAATCATGCAGGAGTAGGTCAATATGAGAAACTAACTCATGAATATTAGGGATGGGAGGCACAGAACAGACTGAAATAGTATGTGAAATGACAGATACTGCTGTTGATGAAGGACTGCAGAAAGCTTCAGAGTATTCTAGCTGCATATCTGCAAAAGCAGCCTGCTTTCTCTCTGCAGCTGGAATTCAGCTGTCCAGGCTTGGAGTATTTGCTCTGGTCATTGTCTTTCACTTCTTAGCACTTTACCATGTATTGTAATATTGTTATATGACCTGGAAGGTTCATATCATAGTTAAACTTAGGGTAGAGTCATACAAAGCAGCATAAAGACCCTGGCTATGATATGTGCTCATTCTGACATGACCTAGAACTTTTCCCCAATAGAAAGCGGAACCTGACCCTGTATCATAGAATCATAGGATCAATTAGGGATCAGAAGGCTGCTCAAAAGATCATCCAGTCCAATCCCCCTGCCACAGCAGCATCACCTAGACCAAGTCACACAGGAACACAGCCAGGCGGGTCTGGAACGTCTCCAGAGAAGGAGACTCCACAACCCCTCTGGGCAGCCTGTGCCAGTGCTCTGGTACCCAAACTGCCAGGGTGAGAATGGCCTGAATGGCAGCACAGTCTGCTGGGGTGTCGGCGACACCACCCAGCCTTGTGTCTGATAAATCTTACCATCTGCACCTCTGTCTACAACAGAAACCCTGCTGCACCATCCCAGATCACAGAATCACTAAGGTTGGAAAGGATCTCCAAGACCATCAAGGAGACCATAACCTCTTCCTCTGTTGACAGGTACGACGATGGATTAAGAACCCGATGGTCAGCGTTGAAAAGCATCCACATGCCAGCCTCAAATACCCGGGGTCCACTGTGATGCATTTACCTCCAGGGAACTCGGAGCTCGAGCATCCCCTGTGCCAGACCTGCCTGAGCGACCACCCCTTCCAGCGAGGGATCACTCCTCAGGAGGCCGAGTCCTGCTCCTGGGAGAGCCAGAGAAGCACCAAAGTAAGCTGCTCTTTCCTCTGTCCAAACTTTTCTTAGGTGTTTCACATGGATAATGGGCCTGCACCCAAGAGAATCTGCTCTCCTCAGAGTGAGAGCATCTCCTGAAACCCACAACTCTACTGACCAAAGCTGTTGTGCATATCTGTTTGAACTCTGATACACGTGAGAAACAAAGGGTTCTTCTCTAGAGTGCTGTGATGTAGTCTCACAGGATTTGAATACATCAGCTCCCTTAGTAGTCCCTGTTTTACAGAGACTGAGGTGCACAGAGCTGACCTTATCCTTCCAAGATAATTTTTTCCCATCTGTCCCTCAATTACAAAACTGTTGTTCTTCCCCCACCCCAAGCTATAACCAGCATAGGGAGAACCAGTTACATCAGATAGAATCATAGAATCATTAAGGATTGGAAGGGACCTCGAAAGATCATCCAGTCCAATCCCTCTGCCACAGCAAGATCACCCAGACCAAGTCACACAGGAACACATCTAGGCGGGTCTGGAACCTCTCCAGAGGAGGAGACTCCACCACCTCCCTGGGCAGCCTGTGCCAGTGCTCCAGGACCCTCCCTGGGAAGAAGTTCCTGCTGATATTGATAGGGAACCTCCTCTGTTCCAGCTGGCACCCAGTGCCCCTTGTCCTATCACCAGATGACCTTGAGAAGAGCCTGGCTCCATCCTCCTGACACCCACCCCTCACATCTTTATAGACATGAATGAGGTCCC
>VZRI01009123.1:287043-324634 GCA_013397515.1 Upupa epops | reverse complement strand
GATGCTCTTGGCCCTCTTGGCCACAAGAGCACATTGCTGGCTCAGAGTCATCCTGCTGGCCACTAGGACAGTGAGTTGTGAGTGACATCTCCACTCCCCATGTAGAGACTCACACAGATGTGAAAGTGACAAAGCTAGGGGCTGAGATGAAAAGTATGAGAACCTGAGGCAAACTTTGAACTCCTTAGTCGTGGCTCAGTTCCATCTTATCCCTGCGGAGGAAAGCCAAACACACAGCACCAAGTTTTGCTCAGAGCCCATCACCCCTGACAGCACCATCCCTGGCTGGAAACGCTCCATAAAATCAGAAGAGGATGGTAGGAACATAAAAGCAAACAAATAAGGCTCTTCCCAAGTACAAAGCAGAGCACATGTGACGAGGTACTCATCAGAGCCTTAGCACACAGCTCACAACACAAACACTGCTTCATGCTACATCAGCTGCATCTATAAGCAGGGAAATTCAACGGGCAGGTAAAAATACGGGTCCTGTGCACTTGAGGAACTCAAAGGCATTTTGGTGACCCATATGCACAAGGAGAGGAACTAATCACCCCTTGATTTTAGCTGATTAAGAAGATTAACGTTGCTCAGGCTGAAGTGTTAAGAAAATGAGAGCACCAAAGACAGGGGATTTTGCAAATCCTTTGCCTTGCCATAACCACATGTACTCCTGTAGGGCCTCACAACGACTGCCACTAGCTATTGCATGCATGCGAGACAGATTTGGTTGAACAGAGTTCTCCCCAGTCTCTTTACTGCAGGCAGCGGCGAAGCTGCTTACTCAGCAGCTGGAGTGAGGCTGTAGAGAGGGGGATATTCTGTGCGTTGCTTTTAAAATAACATTGCCTGGCAAAAGACTCCTTGGATAAAGCTATCCTGCATCAGGAATCTTCTAAAGCTATCCTGCATAAGGATTCTTCTAAGTGAGTTAAAGCACAGAGTCTTTGATGTGATTAAACGTAAGGTCACTGCCTCTTTCGTTACAGTAAAACCAGGCAGGAAGCTTTCAATAATAAAAGCTGAAGGAGCTCGGTGCCTGACCTTTTCCAGGTTTAAAGAGAGTTGCTGGGTGAGATTCTGCTTGGGGGGTTGCAAAAGCTTCATAAATGTGGAGTACCTCCCTTCACTTTAAACCGACGCACTTGAACAGAGGCAGTCCGTGCTTCAAGGAGAGAACATGAACTCTCTTAAATCAGCAGGAAGCCTGGAGTGTGCCGGTTGTCTCTGCTGGCTAATTCTTGTCTCTCTTCCCCCATTAGTCTTCATTCCGTGCTTTTCAGTACTGAAGCTGGTGCTGGCACAGTGATTACAGCTCCTTCGTGCTATGCCCAGCACCAACACATAGCAGGGTCCTACTGACCCTGTCCTTTTGCTCAAGGGTAAACTGGTTCAGAAAGAAATCATCTGTGAAATATTATTAAAGGTTTATTCTAGACAACAAGCTTCCTCTGATGTGTTTCAGGCTACTCTGATCAGTTTGAAAAAGGCCTTATAACAACCAACCTGATTAAAGCACATCACCCAAGGGAACAAGTGTCTGTGCTCCTGCTCCCAATGAAACAAAAACGAACAAGGAAAGAAATCATTACTGCTTGTTTATCGTGATGGTAATTATGTGGTGGAGTCTTTAAAAGTGGACTTCATGTAAATAAGATTACACTGAAACTGAAAGCATAATAAGGCTTGTTCTTATGATAGGTTCTTATTTCCACATCCTCAGGCTTTTCCATGTCACTTGGAGTTTATAAATGACGGCTGAAGGGATCTCTACTAAATCTCTCCTAGTTTTTCATAGAATCATTAATAATCAGAAGGGACCTTGAAAGATCATCCAGTCCAATCCCCCTGCCACAGCAGGATCACCTAGATCAAGTCACACAGGAACAGATCCAGACAGGTCTGGAACATCTCTAGAGAAGGAGACTCCACAACCCCTGTTACTTTCACTATGAAGAAGTTCCTGCTGATATTGACAGGGAACCTCCTCTGTTCCAGCTGGCACCCAGTGCCCCTTGTCCTAGCACCAGATGAGCTTGAGCAGAGCCTGGCTCCATCCTCCTGACACCCACCCCTCACATCTTTATAGACATGAATGAGGTCCCCCCTCAGCCTCCTCTTCTCCAAGCTCAAGAGACCCAGCTCCCTCAGCCTTTCCTCATCAGGGAGCTGTTCTACTTTCTTCATCATCTTCATTGCTCTATGCTGGACACCCTCCAGCAGCTCTGTGTCCTTCTGGAACTGAGGCACCCAGAACTGGATGCAGTACTCCAGATGCAGTCTCACGAGTGCAGAGTAGAGGGGAAGGAGAACCTCTCGGTCTGCTAACCACCCCCCTTCTGATCCCCCCAGGATGCTGTTGGCCCTCTTGGCCACAAGAGCACATTGCTGGCTCAGAGTCATCCTGCTGGCCACTAGGACCCCCAGGTCCCTTTCTCCTCCACTGCTCTCCAACAGGTCAGTCCCCACCCTATCCTGGTCCCTGGGGTAGACCCCACTAGATGCAGGCCTCCAACTAGACTCTGTCCCATTAACCACTACTCTCTGGCTTCTATTCTGAAGCCAGCTCACAATCCACCTCACTACCCCATCATCCAGTCCCCACTGCCTCAGTTTGGCCACGAGGATGCTATGTGAGCCTGTGTCTTTGTGTGATAGTGTTTGATCTCAGTGCTTTCCCCACGCTGCACACAGTGAGCTAGATCACTGTCAAGCAGAAACCCGACGTTAATTTTCATATGACTGACTTACACAGGTCTATCACAGGGTTTCTGTAAGCCACACAGAAGCTTCCATGGAACTAATCCATCTGCTCTACCAGTGGGACAGCTTGCAGCCCTAAGGGCTTTGGGCTGCTGCCAGGCTAATGGTTTCTATAAGCATTCCTCCCTTTTCCATGTCTATCTATGTATTTCAGGTTGTGTTAAACTCACTGGCTTGAGGAGGAAGGTAAATTTCCTTTCAGAAATAGATGAATAACCTGTGTTAAACGATCTTGTTTAGAAAGAGCAGGGTAAAGACCTTCTAGCAATCTACTGAACAGGGAGAGTTGAACGCTGAGTGGTAGTTAAATCTTTGAGGTAAGGGTTTATCAAGCTGGGTTGTTAGAGGTGAATCACATTCATGTACACATACACACACCACAAAATCCTTCATGCCCTGCGTGATCTGTGCGTGCTGCTTACTACACCCTTGTTTCAGACCTTATTCTAAATAAGAGAAAGATAACAGACCTTGTTTGTGAGCTCAAAATATTTTCTCTCCCCACACCCCCCCCCTCCCATCCCAAACAGAGCCAACAGCTAGGTTCAAGGCTTGTTCTGTTCTTTCCTCTTTGCCTGTAATAGGTCCTGCTGCCCTATCAGCTGGCATTTGTCCTCAAACACCACAGACACGTCTCTATCCAGCAGAGCAAAGCCCTGTGTTTAGAGCTGCAAAGCTAAACAAAACCATCATGCTGCCCCCAGCTAAGGGATGGGAGAGGGGAGAAAGCAAACTGATGAGTATATCCCATTTGATCAAATTGCTGGGAGAGTCTGTGGCTGTTGAGTTCACACACCACAGGGTGACTGCGGGTGCTGAGCCCCATCATCCCCAGGAGGGATCTATCCACACACTAGGAGCATTATAGATCCCTTCTGATCCCTCCAGGATGCTGTTGGCCCTCTTGACCACAAGAGCATATTGCTGGCTCAGAGTCATCCTGTCCACTAGGACCCCCAGGTCCCTTTCTCTTGCACTGCTCTCCAAGAGGTCAGTCCCCACCCTATCCTGGTCCCTGGGGTTGTTGTTGCCCAGATGCCAGACTCGCCCCTGACCCTTGTTGTCCCTCACTCCATTTCTCTCTGCCCAGGTCTCACTGAATGCCTTTGAACACNTGTCCCTCACTCCATTTCTCTCTGAAGAATGCCTTTGAACAGACTAAGAAAACATCATGATGCAAAAACCATATCTGACTGGCTCACTGTAAAGAAAGAGTTTGGTCACAGATGGGGTTTTTTATGGAAACAGGGTTCTTTCACAAATTGTGGATCAGAAGCCCTCCTTCATTTATTGATTTACATGAGCAGTGTGAATTACAGCCTGGTAAGCACTTGCTAACACACAAACGTATGCACATACAGGAACTGGAATTCTTGAAAGCCCAGTATGGGACAATTCATTCTGGGAAAAAAATTAATGACAAGTGCTGCAATTAAATGTAATTTGGAAAAGTAGGGGGGTGAGGGGAAGATAAGCTTGGGCAGCAGAATTATTTCGTGAAATAAAATCCAGAGAGGACTGTGAGAGCCTCTAATAAACCTAAGCTTTAACAACCTGATGGCAGATTACACTTGATAACGACAGAATCACAGTAATGCACTCTGATGGAGTAATTAGAAAGACTCAGTGCACGCTGCAGGGTCTTAAATTAACTGTCATTATTCCAGAAGGAAGCCCTGGGTGCCATGGAGAGCAGACTACTCCAGACCTCAGCTCAAGGTAGCTCTGAAGGTCAATCTCACATCCAGCAGAGCAGACCCTCCACCAATTCAATGTGTTGTACATTCACTAGGTTTACTTCTGCCCCTATGGAGGGAAGAGAAACGAACACACCTAGTGTAGGTGAAGACAGACCAGCAACACCAGGGCAAACAATACCTGGGAAAGTCTCTGCAGGCCAAGCTCCACTATCTTTTCCCTTCATCTATGTAATGAGATCCACCTTGAAGTGCCTAGCAAGTAGGAAAGAGCCAAGGGAGGACAAAGGGAGGGATGGATGGCTGGATAAGCCTACAGCTCAGGCTGACATTCTAAGCAGACTTTAAACATAAGAGGTACAGAGATCATCTGTCAAAACAGAAGAGTCCAACTTACTTACAGCTAGAGTTGAACATATTAATGAGTAGTTTACTACATTAGTGCACAGGACAGCCTATCCACTTGGTTACTCCAGATTTCAGTCTGTTTTGCTATGTTTTGCTACTGGAGCTTACCCCACCAAGTTTGGTAGCTACCTTGTACTGTAAGAGCGATATAGAGAGAAGATCTGTTGGGAAATCTTGTTTTCCATGCTCCATGTTGTATTTATAAGGCTACTTCCATCATCATCCAAAGGAAAATGATGTTAAACCAGTCAAGGGAATATTTTCATGCTATTTGTCGCTTAACTTGAGAATCCAGAACCACTGGAACTCCATAGCTTCTGTCTGACTAGTGTTCCTATAAACTCAGGCATCATATTCTACTCCAGAAGTGTCTGAAAATAAAATCATTTTAGTGGCTCAGTACAACAAATTAGAGCAGGAAAGAGCGTATTTTGTACTTCCCATTCAGCACTGTATTTAACGGATCATCGCAAGTCAAAGTTGTGGCTTAATCCTGCAAATTGGCTGTCTCACATGGAAAAATCATTTTCACCAGCACAGATTACAGCTATTTCCCAAGTAGTTGTTTCTAGCTGGCTGCACTAGAGCTCTTGATACAAATGAGTCACTAACAGGGTTGTGATGGAGTTTTGAATCGAGTACGTTTGAATACACCTCTCCATCCATAGGCTCAGGTTTACAGAACTGCTGTAGGTGCCTGTGCTGTAGGAATCTGAACGCGTATGCACCCAAAGATGTGCTATTGTTGCAGATCCTATAGCTTTGGAAAGATGAAAATGCATCTTCGGTTTCTCTGTTGCTCAGATTTCTCAGCAGCTGCGAGAATCAGCTGTGAAAGCAACATGTGAATGAGGTGGGAATAGGCTTTGTTTCAGGGATTAAATCTAAATGCAGTACGTACTTCCATGGGCTTTGTAATGGATTGATATAGGGTTATTATGGATAATATTTATTTAGACGAGTCAAAAATGTTGAACACAAAAGCGTTTTCAAATGGAAATGGCAAAGCACAGTTTGCAAATGCACAGGCTGAAATTACCGGCAATTTCAGTGAATGGCGAAGACTGAATAGCAGACAATTGCCTGTGGGGGTTTTTATGGTCCCAACTGACAAAGTGAATGTCTATATAGCACCGAGCATATAAATCAGTTCCATGACTCAAAGAAATTATGCGATACATCAATCACCTGCTTCACAAATATGCAGCGAGGCGCTCAGTCATTTGTACATCCATCACTGGTCTGTTCAAGTGCTGACTATGTAGTCAATTAATTGGACAAGTCAGTATCAAAACCTGAAATACTGCTCTCCTCCTCTTCGGGTGCCTGGTCCAGCACTCCTGGAAATAATTAAAATAGCTCCTATTTTTAAGAAACTCATTTTCAAGGGTGTTCCCTGAGGGTATCTGCAACTGTAAAGTGATTTATTAGGCTTTCTACAGGTTTCCATGATATCTGGACTGGAAAGGACAGCTCTTCCTCTCTCACTATTTTTGTAAATTATTTTTTATTGAAATTATTTCTATAATTTTAGAGAAATCGCTTCATTTCTAGAGTTTTTAGAGCCTATCACTGGTTTTGATTTATTTGGTCTTCAAAAGGCTATGTTTAGCAGGAACAGCTGGAGTTACTCTCCTCTACTGGAGTTTGATTTTAATCTGTTTATTGCCCGTTTTGTAGTCATCGCTTCAGCTCGTTTTGGAGATAATGCAGTGCTTTATAGCAGATAAATAAGGATTCTGTTGCATTGTGTGATAAGATCAGAGTAACAATCTGAGAGGCAATTAGTACTCCTCTCTTCAAGAGGAACTGGAAGATAAAACCACTCTCTCACAAAAGAGAGTGTAAGACTGCACGCAGACCGCTAAAGATTAAGTCTATAAAATACCTAAACTTGACTTAAAACCAACTTCAAGCCCAACCATGGGAGCAATAAGCTGTGCTGTAACATGGTTATGGCTTCACGGCCTGTCCAGACTGTGCTTTTGAGGCTAGGCAAAAGCAAGACCTGTATGGAATTGCCAGTGGTGACCTTGGTAGAGTAAGGTTATTGGTTGGACATGATCTCAAAGGTCTTTTCCAACCTCACTGTCTCTGACTTGTCTAACAAAATGCATTTCTGACCCCAAAACATGATTCATAAAGAGAAGATTGTTTCTTCTTCTGGCTAGTCTAGCTATACACATTGGTCTGTCTGTTCCAAGAAGCCACAGATATCACAAGACATCCCAGTGCCTCTGTCAGTATGAGTAACAGTCATTTAATCCTCATCTTAATGCTGCTTTTGCAGTTCAGAAGGAAGCATCACTATTTTTTCTGTCTAGAACACCCAGATACTCTTTTACATTGGCCTCTCCTCTTTGCACAGAGAGGTTCTAATAGGCTAATACCTCCACAGTAAAGTCGTGCCTTCTGTAAAGCCTGTCCTAATGGAAGCTAATACAGTGCCTGCTGCTCATGTAAGGTAATTCAATGCAATTCCCAGACCTCGGGAGTCCTCAGCGTCTCCAGTCTTCACTCAGTGTCCTTGCTTTGTAACCAGTGACCCCCCTGCCATTCTGTGAAACCATTTTCCTTCTCTGTACCATCAACATGGGATGTTCTACAAGAGTTGTGGTAATGCACTCTGGAGTTGAGAGATGCATCCTAACTCAACTTCTTTTTTGCCTATTTGCATGAATGAAAGGACAACTCTTCCCAGAGCAGCAGTGCAGCTGCACAGTGAGCATGGCCTGTGTTGTTTCACATCCTAGCGACATGGCCATTAAAGCAAACAAGAAAACCCAGCTGCTCAGAGTCTTAACAGCTACACTACTTTAAGACTGGGTTGAAGCCTCACTGGCAAAGAAGGCTCTGGTTTTAATATCCATACCTTGGGAAATTCATTTGGGAGGAAAAGAAGCATCGTGTTTTCCTGATAGCTCTTAGGCAGAGAGTAGCCCCAGCTGACATCTATAAAGTCTTCAAGAAGAGGGAGTTAGGACCATGAAACTAGAAATTACCATCTTAAGAACCTGAAAACGAATCCAAACCTTTCTTAAGCCATCCTGATGATTGAGCTTCACGTGGGGTTTGCTTTCCTATGCAGAAAAGGCTTCTTACTTTTGTAGACAAGTGCATTTACAGAGAGATTAAATCCAGAATAAAGTAATCAAACCAATAATAACCAAAAAACCCAACTCAATGACCAACACACCGACAGAGAAAATTACAATAACAGAAAAAACAACAGCAAATGAACTGCAAATACAATAAAAACCAGGAAACTTTTTAAGAGGGGTGTGATAGCCCCTGATAATTACACATACCTTCTGGAGCAGAATCCATCGCCTGCAGTTAAATGCTTCAATCTTCTGTATTGCAGAGAAAAAATTAGCTGCTACAAACAGTACTGAGCAACCCAGTAGAAAACGCTGAAAAGAGCTAGATGTGCTTCACTAAATTGTGAAGAAGGATTAGCATATAAAAACTGGCTGAGTCCAGCAACGGGATCCACTTTGACCCTTGAAAGATAAGAAGAAGAGGTGCTAAGTGTGGGTACCTCCCATGGTTTAATGAGGAAGGCTGCGTTTAGAGAAACCTTTTCAAATCTGGTTGGGGGGGGAAAGCAAACACCTCTCCCCTCCCACTCAGTAATTTAAGCTTGTTTAGGTGATGGCATGCTCTGAATGTCTCTGTGAAAGCATAGCTCCATAGACCACTTAGTCTTGAGTAGCCTGCCCCTACCCACTTCCAGGTGATGAAGATGATTCACGGGCTTAATTCACTGCCTCAAGGTGTAAGTAACTCTGTGTTAAGGAGTTGTGGGATGAAGCACTGTTGCAGCTGAGAAGGAAACATCACACAGAATTATCAAGATTGGAAAGGACCTGTAACATCATCAACCTCCATGACCACTAGACCACGTCCCAGAGTGCCACATCCACTCACCTTTTGACACCTCCAGGGATGGGGACTCCACCGCTGCCCTGGGCAGCCTGTTCCAATGTTTAACTGCTCTTTCACTCAGTAAATTTTTCCTATTCCCAGTCTGAACTCCCCCTGGAGCAATTTCCTCTTGTCCTGTCAGCAGTTACCTGGGAGAACACTCATGCAACCCTATTTCAAGCAGCCTCCTGAAAAGCAGGAGAAAAATATTTGATGCCTCCAGGTTGGAAAAGCATTAAAACAAGCAGTGTCACAGACTGAACGCTTGTGTTCAGGCCTGAACTCTTAGATAAAGAAAGGAATTCATGTCCTTTAGGTGCTTTTCAAAGACCACTCTTAAAAAGGATTTCGACAGCTATTTCCCAGTCTATTGTCCGTGTTGCTCTTATTATGAAGCATCTAGTGCTGCTAAAGAGCTACCCGCAGAGGTACCCATATACCTAGAGCCAGAGCTCCTACCCTAAAAACCAGGATGCCTGCAATCCACCATCATTAGGATGATGATGATGTTTAGTTGCTTAAGGGGGTTGGGTATTTTTCTTCACTCGAGCCCACAGGAACTGAGGTTCTTTGAGAGATAAAGATATTTGGGTTTAAAAAGCAGCCCTTTCATCAAACAGCTCCCCAAGCCCCAAGACACATCTACTGAAAGAAAAATATAGTTGCACTCAAAGCCAAATTCATCCAGAACTACAACACAGTCCTTTTTTCTACATAATAAATGACAGCTTCTGAGGGAATGGCTAAAGATGAAAAGAACAAACTTGCTTTCTTTTCAAAGCACCGAAGGGAAATGCAAGAAACAATGAAACTGTTGAGTAAGACTCTGTCAAGATAAATATCATATATCTGGAAAGAAAAGTACCTTTAAATCCGATTACTACAGCTGGAAGGGTTTCAGAAATCTGTGTACCCTACTTCAATCACAAGTTGGTTTTGTCAGAAATCAAACTCCTTAGCTTTTCTTTCCCAGTTTGCTTTCATATCGCCATACGTCGCTGAAATGCTACGGGGTTCTCAGCTCCAGCTGTCTCTGAAGGTGGCTTTCACTGTTAAATTCAGTGGCTAGTAACCTACGTTACATTGCTATTAGATCTTAGAATCATCAGGGATAGGAAGGGACCTCAAAAGATGATCCAGTCCAATGCCCCTGCCACAGCAGGATCACCCAGACCAAGTCACAGAACAGAACATTACGGATTGGAAGTGACTTGGAAAGATCATCCAGCCCAATCCCCCTGCCACAGCAATGCAGTTTTGTCCAGAAGAGGAAACAGAAATCTCCCTCAGTTTGTTCTGCAGAGCAAGAAGACCAGGTTTTCACTACCACATCTGAAAAACCTGTGAAGTGGGGTTGATAGAGCTATTCAGCAAGGAAAGTCCTTATCACAGGTTGTGTGGCTGTTGACACATCACACATTCAGGATATCATTTCACATGTACTGCAGAGAAACTTCCCACCCTGAGGAGAGCTGTTGAATAGTTTAGACAGCTACAGTTTCTGGGGGAGTCTTTGAAAGGAAAGGCATCAATCCCTGGAGATACAGACCATAAAGGGTTGTTATGCTCAGGTAGTTCCTCCATCACAATGTGCCTCTTGTAGGAGCCTGCATTTCAGGCACAACGAGAACATGACACCCACCTGTAAACTGGCCATTTCCTGAGCTGCCTGCAGCCCACAGCCAGAGTTTCAGTCCAGGGCTTTGCCTCTCCCTTTGGAGGAGCATTTCACACTCAATTCAGATGAAGGGTGGGTGTCAGGAAGACGGACCTCTTCTCAAGGTGATAGGAGAAGGGGCAGTGGGTGCAAGGTGGAACAGAGGAGGTTCCATATCAATATCAGCAGGATCTTCTTCCCAGGGAGGGTACTTGAGCACTGGAACAGGCTGCCCAGGGGGGTTGTGGAGTCTCCTTCTCTGGAGATGTCCCAGACCCACCTGGCTGTGTTCCTGTGTGACTTGGTCTGGGTGATCCTGCTGTGGCAGGGGGATTGGACTGGATGAACTTTCAAGGTCTCTTCCAATCCTTAATGATTCTATGATTCTATGATACACTACCAACAGATCTGGCTTCTCTTTGTCTTTCCAGGCTTTGGCCTCTTTGTCCTCCTATAGCTATGGGCTTGCTAGTGCAGGCTGTGAATCTGTGCTTTTATCACATCAGCACCCACTGCAGATCCTTCTGAACCCACCTTTTACCTTAACCTGTAACTGGAGGAGCACAGCAAAAAGGCAGTCTGGACATTCTCCAAGTCTCTTGATGCAAAACTCAGCTTGCATCAGTGCCGTGCATCCGTGAGCAGCTGATTCTTCCTCACATTTCATTCCAGCAATACTGAGATGAGTAGAAATAATGCCTGTAGGAGTAATACCTGTAGGAGTAATACCTGTAGGAGCAATGCCTGCAGGAGCAATACCTGTAGGAGCAATGCCTGTAGGAGCAATGCCTGTAGGATATTCCTATATACCTGAAATCCATGAAAGGGGCCTGACAGAGGGCTGCTGAAGAACAGTTCAATAGGACAGGGAACGATAGGATGAGGGGTCATGGTTTGAAGCTGGAAAAGGATAGATTTAGGTCAGACAGCAGCAAAAAGCTCTTGAACTCTATAGCTTAAGTCCCTCAATTTATTTACGGGTATAAAGAAGGTTTAGAGCTTATCTACACCAGCCAGATCCTCAAGTCATGCCTCAATGCCAACCTGCATGTTTATGCTAACATATGTATGTCCTGGGCTGGGACAAGGGTGGCTGATACAAGAGCAGGGAGGGATAGGATGGATGCTGGGCAGCTTTGCTGCCTGACTAACCAAACTGAGGATAGCGTGGAAAAACTCTCCCAGTATTGCTAGCACGTGGTGAGCTCATACTGAAGCCACTGAAGCCCGTTTGTGGCAACAAACTCGTTTGGTGAGAGATTTTCCTGGTACAGTGTTAAGAGCACACCACGCCAGGACATCAACCAGTGCTAGAAGCTTCCTTAGGACCGAGTTGTTGTTATGCGGGTGGAGGATAACTCCTTGACTGGCTGTTACATACAGAGTTTATCTAACCTACATTAGTGACCCAGTCACTTTTGGCTCCTATCAGGAGAGCTAAAAACCCTCTGATAAGAGCTAATCACCCTCCTGATGTAGCCAAAGCCTACTTGTTCAAGCAATTTCAGGTTTTATTCCTGTGTGCCTAAATGGCTAACAACAATCACAGCCCTCATTATCAAGCCAGTATCACCCCACCTCCATCACTTCTTGCAAAACGTAGGATAACATGGACTTGCAGTGGTTGCAGATAATTCCCTTTCAGGTTTTGCACATGCACAGCGGATGGCAATGGCAATATGTAGACATCCACTTGGATCCTCATCAGCACTCAGCTGTAATGAGAGGAAAAAAGCTTTCCCTCATTTATTTCTTCCTCTGAATATTGTGATCTTGAATGAACCTGAGGAAAAAGAATCATAGAATCATCAGGGATCGGAAGGGACCTTGAAAGAGCTAGTCCAATCCCCCTGCCACAGCAGGATCACCCAAACCAAGTTGCACAGGAACAAGGAACACATCCAGGTAGGTCTTGAATGTCTCCAGAGAAGGAGACTCCACAACCCCCTGGGCAGGCTGTTCCAGTGCTCCGTTACCCTCCCTGGGAAGAAGTTCCTTCTGATATTGATATGGAACCTCCTCTGTTCCAGCTGGCACCCAGTGCCCCTTGTCCTGTCACCAGCTGACCTTGAGAAGAGCCTGGCTCCATCCTCCTGACACCCACCCCTCACATCTTTATAGACATGAATGAGGTCTCCCCTCAGCCTCCTCTTCTCCAAGCTCAAGAGACCCAGCTCCCTCAGCCTTTCCTCATCAGGGAGCTGCTCTACTTCCTTCATCACCTTCGTTGCTCTATGCTGAACACATTTCCCCAAGTTACTTTTCTTCCCTGCAGATGCTTGGAAGGGAGGTCAGACAGTTAAAACATCCAGTCAATTGATTTTTCACATTCTATTTTAACAAAACTCTAGCTTGTGACAGCTAGAAGGTGTCCTCTCATTTTGCTTTTCCCCAAGAGATGAACTGTGAAGCTGGAGTGAAATTTTCCATTGACTTAAGCAGAGAGGAGGATGTGTTCCTCGCTGTGATATTGAGCTGGCAGGAATTAATGGAAATAAGTCTTGAAGTATAGCTCAGGTAGGTAGTGCCTTCCCCAAAACAATCTTTGTTGCTAACCAGTCTCAGTCTCTTTTATTTCCAGGTCCACTGATTTCCCTAGCAGGGAAGATAAAAGGGAAAATAGTCAGGCAGTAAGGGAAAAAAAGGGATCAAACCCAAGTACAGTGTGTTAATCCATACACAACAGAGTCTTCTAAAACTATGAGCTTGATTTTACTGTCCTGAACTGCAATATTATGAAAACATCAAGACTTTAGAGTAGATAGGACACCAACTCTGTCCTTACAGGATCCTCCACCAGGCTTCCCGAGAATCCTAGGCACATGGGAGTCTCCTTGCAGCAGGACAGTTGGTGCTACTGGTAAATCACAAAATCATTGAGGCTGGAAAAGACCTCCAAGTTCTTCAAGCCCAGCCCATGACCTAACATCACCACAGTCACTTAGACCAGGGCACTAAGGGCCACATCCAGCCTGCCCTTCAACACCTCCAGGGATGGGGACTCCACCACCTCCCTGGGCAGTCCATTCCAGTGTCTGATCACCCTTTCTGTGAGGAAAGGCTTCTGAGCAGACAACCTAACCCTCCCCTGGTGCAGCTTCAGGCCCTGCCCTCTCATCCTGTCCCTAGTTGCCTGGGAGAAGAGCCAGGTCCCCATCACCTGCCTACAGCTTCCCTTCAGGTAGATACAGAGAGTGATAAAGTACCCCCTGAGCCTCCCTCCTCCAGGCTAAACAACCCCAGCTCCCTCAGCCTCTCTTCATCCAGGTACTTCTCTGCTCCTCCACCTTTTGTTCTCCAGTCAAGTGTGTCTGCTCCCTTTTCTGTGCAGTACATTTGTTTCTGAGAAGAATAAAGCATGTGCAGCCAGTGTCCTTGTACCTAGGGATCAAGATGTCTGCAGAGATCTCCCCACCACTGCTAGTAGTGATGCTGCACAGGGCACTTGGGACCACAACTGGCATCCTGGCCACTACCAGACAACCTATAGGATTCACAGCACGTGGTGCATTACATACACTTTCAGTGGCTGTAAATCAGAGCTGGCTCAGCGTGAGCCCCACACACAGAGCTGCTACCCCCTAAGCTGCAAAGACGTGGAGCTGTGCTACAACACGAGTAATCACTTGGAAACAAATGTAGTCCAGTTCTTGGGTTATCCACCATCCATCAAGAAAGTACGCAGAAAAAACAGCTGCTCTGTTGGTATAAAATCCACTCCACGTAGAAACTGATTGCCATACTTCTGTAAGGTTTATTAGGGGTTATCACTTCATCAGGACAACTAACTGGAGGATTAGGAACTGGAGTCTATTCCAGATTCTTTGAACTGAGATTTAAGTTTGAACAAGTCATCAAATTCTCTGTTATCTAGATTTTTCCATATGTACAGTGGAGATAATAATTATGCAATTAATCCTTAGGCTGATTATTTCAAGATGGCATGTAATATCAATTTGAAATGGCTATCAGACCTTAGAACGGGCTGCCCAGGGAGGTGGCTGAATCACCATCCCTAGATGTGTTTACAAGTCATCTGGAGCTTAGGAAGAGAGTTTAGTGGTGGCCTCGGGACAGTTGGGTTAATGGTTGGATCTTGAAGGGCTTTTCCAGCCTAAATTGTTCCATGATTCTAATTGTCTCTGGATTGTGTAAGCCATCCATCACTGCTTTTCATTCTTCTCATATACAGAAAAATAGAGTACAGTACATATTGTGGTTGCCTATGCGAGTGTTTAGGATGGAGGAAGGGTGTAGTCTGGAGGGCCTGTGAACTGCCTACATAGTAAGTGCAGTTAATACCTGAGGCAAAACCCAGTAGCTACTTCTTCCTGACATATGTGCAGCCTGAGAACAACTACTGCATGGGCTCCTGTTTGTTGCTGAGATATCTGTGGAAGAATGCTCCTTGCTCGGGCCAGGAGCAGTTTGATGCAGGCTGGGAGCATGCAAGGACCACTGATTATTTCTGAGGCATTAGTACCCAGGGCAGACAACTAGTTTAGGCAAAGTGACCCCCAAGCCCATGGAGCAGAACACAGACATACATAGGAATCCTAATCCAAACTCTTTCAAAACCTGAGCTAAGAAGCCTTGGATCAAATATCCTGGCTGTAATGAATTTTGAAACTAAGGAGCTACCTTAGTTTCTTCTTAAACTTGCTCGTCTCTGCTCTCCTATTTCCACCAGCTGATGATAACAAATGGATGTTGGCTACTTTCTAATGAACAATCCAAGAGAGCTTTACTGCACAAACAACATTTGCATGCACTGTTTGAACTGGCTCCCTCCGACTGTAGATAAAGCACAGGTGAAATTTCACGTGGAGAAGAAAAGTGCTGATTTTCACTGCTGCTCCCCCGTGACCTTGTTTGTTCAAGAGGAAGGACTCTTTCAGTAACTGAATGCTTTGCAGTTTCATTGTTCCTGGGTGCCACAGCACGGTCCTTCAGCGTGTTACATCAGCTGGTCTCATTCAAACGGGTCTGTTTCCCAGGATCACTACATACAGCTCTGGTTTGCAGTGTAGAAGGCAGTGAATAACGAAAGCTGTCATGCACAGTGTTGTTCAGTTACATCCCTGAGCTTGGTTTCAGGCCGGGGTATGGTCCACTTGGTGAGGGGTGACCTCATTCATGTCTATAAATACGTGAAGGGTGGTGTCAGGAGGATGAAGCCAGGCTCTTCTCAAGGTCATCTGGTGATAGGATAAAGGCCACTGGGTGCCAGCTTTGGAGGTCCCTTCCAACCCAACACATTCCATGAGTCTATTATTTTATTGTTTCTAAACCAAGAAAGAGCAGTACTGATGTCACCTTGGCACAAAACACATCAGGCACTACATTTTGGGGGGAAATCAGTGTTTCCATGCAATGACATACAAACTTCTGACTTCTGCTTCCCTTGATCTTCTCCCAGTGGCTCAGAGCCTGGAGTAATCCCAAAACAAAGTTCAGTGCCTTTAAAACTCTGCCTCAGAGATAGATTCTCTACCATAGTTTACCTCTTGCAAATTGGAGGCTGTAGTTTTCCACAGCTGACTCCGAGGGCAGGGCTGAGCGAGAGCAGTCCCGCTCAGCTGGCCTTTCAGGGTCACGTTATCGGAATACAAGAAATGTGGGAAGGGAGAAGTTGTGCTTCACGGGAAAGAAAGAATGTGCTGTTTTCTACACGGAGTCACTATTGTGTGGATATTGTTTTAAAATATTTGACCTGTTGAGGTCTTATCTGCTGGGACTGAAGTGTACTCGGCCAGCACAAAGACTTGGCCACTAGCGGTAAAGCTATTTGTCTCCTTTCCCTTCATTGAACTTTAGGTTTGAGTAATGACAGCTAGGAAACAGACTTAATCCAGCATTTTGCAAGCATCACGATAAGCATTTTCAATGTAATAAAAGAGAAGGAAAACTTCTGCACTGCGACTATTATAATAGGGAAAATTAATCCAGGAAAAAAGAAAAGCAACTGAGAACCACTTTTTATTCTGTGGACGTGGTGCCCTTGTACTTTCACACGTAGAGACAGGAGAGCCAAGAGCACCCATATGAGAAATCCCATATTCAGAGAACAGATTATTGGGAGTATAGAATCATTAGGGATTAGAAGGGAGCTCAAAAGATCACCTAGTCCAATCCCCCTGCCACAGCAGGATCACCTAGACCAAGTCGCACAGGAACAGATCCAAGAGGGTCTGGAACTTCTCTGGAGAAGACTCCACAACCCCCCTGGGCAGCCTGGTCCAGTGCTCCAGTACCCTCCCTGGGAAGAAGGTCCTGCTGATATTGAGATGGAGCCTCCTCTGTTCCAGCTGGCACCCAGTGCTCCTTGTCCTAGCACCAAATGCCCTTGAGAAGAGCCTGGCTCCATCCTCCTGACACCCACCCCTCACATCTTTATAGACATGAATGAGGTCCCCCCTCAGCCTCCTCTTCTCCAAGCTCAAGAGACCCAGCTCCCTCAGCCTTTCCGCATCAGGGAGCTGCTCTCCTTCCTTCACCATCTTTGTTGCTCTACACTGGACACCCTCCAGCAGCTCTGTGTCCTTCTGGAGCTGAGGGACCCACACAAGTGGAAGTGCTGGGCTGAAGGTTGGACTTGATGATCTTGGAGGCCCATTCCAATCAGAGTGGTTCTGTGAAATCCCACTCCCAATAAGGCTGTGGCTGCCCTGGATGAAGGTAGACAAACTGCTTCATGTGAGAAGACAGCCCTCGTGGGAATCTGCCCACTCTTTCCTTCCCCATCCTCTACCTCAGGAGAGCAGTCCCAAAACCATCTGCTCTGTGGGTGTAAAACCAACACACACACAGACACTGCAATTCAGTGCACAACGGAGCACAGGAGGGTACCTGTCACCTCGTAAGTTCACCCTGATTATAGAAAGAGCTGCAGAGGGGCATTGCTCAGCTTCCCAGCACAAAATCTTGAGGTGGAAAACAATTTGGTGTGAGGTGCTGTAGAGCAAGAACCCAGCGTGATGGGATGCTCCCATGACCTAATCATGTGTTGCCTCTGTTTTTCAGATTAAGGAGCCCCACAGCAAAGCGGATTCACTGCCCAAGCCGGAGCCCAGGCCCCTCTGTTGGGGTGACGATGCAGGTACTGGCTGTGCGCGTTGCCGGGCAGGCAGCAGGGATGGGCAGTAGAGCTCTCTGCCTCTGATGGGCCTTTATTCAGGGCTGAAGTGCTTTGTCCTCAGGCCAAGCATAACTAAAGGATGTTTTTCATGTAGGCTCTTACCCACTGAGTGTTTGCTGGACGACAACAACAACAACCACAACCACCGGGTTGTGTGCCGGACAGGCGCAGTCACAGTGTGCTGCACTGAGGCTCCTGAGGGATCACACTGAGACACAGGGAGGGAAAACAGAGCTATTACAATGAAGATGGTGAATGAAGGAGAGCAGCTCCCTTAAGAGGAAAGGCTGAGGGAGCTGGGTCTCTTGAGCTTGGAGAAGAGGAGGCTGAGGGGGGACCTCATTCATGTCTATAAAGATGTGAGGGGTGGGTGTCAGGAGGATGGAGCCAGGCTCTTCTCAAGGGCATCTGGTGCTAGGACAAGGGGCACTGGGTGCCAGCTGGAACAGAGGAGGTTCCCTATCAATATCAGCAGGACCTTCTTCCCAGGGAAGGTACCGGAGCACTGGAACAGGCTGCCCAGGGGGGCTGTGGAGTCTCCTTCTCAAGAGACATTCCAGACCCGCCTGGCTGTGTTCCCGTGCGACTCGGTTTAGGTGATGCTGCTGTGGCAGGGGGATTGGACTGGATGATCTTCTGAGGTCCCTTCCAATCCCTAATGATTCTATGATTCTATAACAAACCTGTTTAATCATATCTCAACAATGATCTGCTGTGTGGGCAGAGCTCTCGTTAGCTACCAGCAAGAGCCCTACGAACTCATTTAAGGGCAAAAGGAGCTTCTTGCTGACCCCTGGTCTGCACACGGGAGGACCGAGGACATAAACACTGCCTCATTAGTTTCGGCACAGACAGCACAAGCGGTCGAGTTCACATATGTTCTTACTCTGTCTCCTTTCTGTCTAGTGGTTTGGCTTTTCGGGGAGACGAGGAGGATTTTGCTATGCTTTGTTTGTCTTTACTTCTCTTCCCATTATCGGAAGCACAGGGGTTTATTTACAAATGAAAAGCAGACCAGATTCAGTTAGGCTGCTGCTGCTGCTCTGGATGGCTGACATGTCAGAACTGCATCGAAACCAAGGTTGGGGGGGACGAGGGGTCCAAAAATGCTGTGGTTACACAGAGCAAACGTCCCAGTAAACATCTACTGGTCCCAGTGCGACAGGGAGCCGTCAGCTCTTGAGGCAGATCGCACTTGAGTGACTGGGGGATTTTCTTCCTCCAACTATCCCTCTGGAAAACATTCCAGGAGCCGCTGCTCCCTGTAGGAGGAAATCTTTCACTTCCTCGCTTTGATTTCGAATGCTCAGTGCTCCTGGTTAATTCCCCTGACCTCTAACCAGCTTTGGCTTCTGTGCTAGAGACTAAACGCCGATGGAAATGATAAGCTCCTACAAAACAAGTTTAGAAATGCATTTCATTAGCTTTGTAAGATGCACTGTGGACAGGGTACACCGAGACGCCAAAATATGGGGGTCCACCCAGGGCAGCTCCACTGATTGAACCGATTACACTGCCTGAGGTGCCCTTGGACAGTGCTTTATCCCTCTACCCACTGCACGTGCAGTCTGAGTGCTACTCCTGTCCCTCCACTCACTATGTGCTTCCTTCTACACCAGAAGGTACTGTCCTTTCAGCTAGGTCTGGAGGGGGCTGCACATGGAACTGTACCTGGGGAATGACTCAGTTAAAGATACAGAATAGGGATGGCTTCTTGGTGGCGGCAATGGGCTAAGGGTGCTGCTCTTACGTGGGTTGATTAGCTAACCAGGCTAATGCATAAAGCAGAAAGAGTGTTCAGATCCTACTGTAGGAGCTAAGTGTTCATAGCTGAAGTATTAATGGGACCTAGTGCTGGGATACCTAAACTTTGGGGCCACACCTCAGTACCGTGGTCAGCTTTGGGCACCTCAATTCAAGAAGGACATTGGGGGGCTGGAGAGGGTGCAACAAAGAGCAACAAAGCTGGTGAAGAGCAGAGACAACACGTCTGATGAGGAGCGGCTGAGGGAGCTGGGGCTGATTAGGCTGGAGAACAGGGGGCTGAGGGGAGACCTTATCACCCTCTACAACTACCTGAAGGGACGGACACTGTAGAGAGGGGGGTGCTGGTCTCTTCTCACAGGTCATTAGTGGTAGAACAAGAGCGAGCAGCCTCAAGCTGCACCAGGGGAGGGTTAGGCTGGACATGAGGAAAAGTTCTTTCACTGACACAGTGAGTGAGTGGTCAGGCCTTGGAACAGGCTGCACAGGGAGAGGTTGAGTCCCCATCCCTGGAGGTGTTTAAAGATCCTTTAGATGTGGTGCTTAGAGATCTGGGCTAGTGGTGACCTTGGCAGAATAGGGTTATTGGTTGGACTGGATGATCTCGGGGGTCTTTTCCAGCCTGAATGATTCTAGGATTCTAAGCTGAAGGGCTCTTCTGCTGTGATGCAACTGCCCTCAATAATTTCCTCAGTGTGAGATTGCACTGACTGCCTGAGCAGGGACTTGTAGAATAACATCTTTAATGACCTCTGATTTTCCAATGGCTTCCAGTGGCTCTACCAGTGGTTTGCAGTTACAAACCGGATTTACCATATCACTTAATTGAACTTGATTAAAGCCCACTTATTTCACCATAACAAACTCTGTAGCCAATTCTTAGGCATCTCTAAGGATGCCACGAAAGGGCTAAAGCAGTGTTTCTTTCCAGCCATCAGAGCTAATCGTGTTTAACACCTGCGTAATCCCCTCAGGAATAAAGCAGTCCGTCTGTATCCCGGTTGCGTACTGGCTCTGGATGACGCCAGAGGACTTAAACTGCTTTAGAGGAAACGTTGGAACTCTTGGCTTGCTTTGGGCCACAGAGTCTTATGACTCAGTCATTGAGTGGGTATCCTTGGGGATACTTGCAGCAGGCAAAACAACAACTTGGTCAGAGGATGAGGAGCAAGAAAAGGCAGGATCTTGAAAGGAGAAAGCATCTTCAAAATCATTTCTCCAAATTATCTTTAAAGGCTTTATCAAGGCTCTGTCTTTATGAAGGAGCAGTCATTCAGTCTTGGCTAAGAGTTCTATTATTGTGATGTATTTATTCTATTAGTTCTATTTATTCTATTAGTCCTATTATTAGATGTATTTATACACTATTTATTATGTATAATATATATTATCAGATGTATTTATTCATATATATAAATATATACATATATATTATATCTAAATATATAAATATTTAGATATTTATTTATTGTATATAAATAGTGTATAAATATATATACTAAATATAATAAATATAGATTATTTATTGTGTATAAATACATCTAATATGTCTCTTGGGCTTGAAGGGTAGATGGAAACAGACCAGTCATCTATGGTTTGTACCAATCAGTCCTCTGCTCCTGTTTACTCCCTTCAACTCACCAGGAAATCTCTCATCTGAGCTGGCAGAGCCACTGGCCTATCCAGCACAGTGTTGTCTGAGCAGTGAGTCCAGCACAGTGTAGTCTGAGCAGTGAGCCCTTGTGCCACACATTGCTCACACCGCAAGGAGAGCAGCTGTCCCTGGCCCAAAAGCAGATCAATGGCTCAGCTCCGAGTGGTGTTTGACCTTCATACTGACTAGGTCTGCATTAACAGCTTTCATGACTGATAACGAAGCCTACATTGTTTACTCAACCAGTGGTACCAAAGGGATTTGGGACCTTTCCCAGACATTTTGACTACAGGCTGCAAAGCAGAGTATTTAGTGGTGACCTTGGTAGAGTAGGGTTATTGGTTGGACTTGATGGGTCTTTTCGAACCTGAATGGTTCTATGATTCAATGGTTGTATGAACCTGGTCAGACACTGTTTCTCATTGTTACACCTGCAGCACTTGTCAAGGTCATCTGGGAGGATGGAGCCAGGCTCTTCTCAAGGTCATCTGGGGATAGGACAAGGGGCAATGGGTGCCAGCTGGAACAGAGGAGGTTCCCTATCAATATCAGCAGGAACTTCTTCTCAGGGAGGGTCCTGGAGCACTGGACCAGGCTGCCCAGGGGGGTTGTGGAGTCTCCTTCTCTGGAGATGTTCCAGACCTGCCTGGCTGTGTTCCTGTGCGACTTGGTGTAGGTGATGCTGCTGTGGCAGGGGGATTGGACTGGATGATCTTTTGAGGTCCCTTCCGATCCCTAATCATTCTGTGATTCTGGTGTAGAGCAATAACATCAGTCAGTGCCTCTCTGCAAGGAGACCACCAGTCTGATTCCTCTGCCTGTGCAAAATAAGACACTGTTTTTCAGACTGATTATCAGCATGGTCATTTTCTTCTCACTTTCCCCCATCAGCTGACCATCATACTCTTCTAATTTTGTCCCTTCAACACAACATGTTTTTATAGTCTCCAAACCAGCCCTGGGGGTTTTCCTTACCAATGTGTGTCTCTTTGAGAGAACTGAGGCTCTGCTTCCCCAAACCTAATGACGTGGTCATTTCCTAACACACAAGTTTTAAAACCCATGACCACGATCCTGTTGTGGCAGGGAGATTGGACTGGATGATTCTCCTGTGGTCCCTTCCAATCCCTAATGATTCTATGAGAAAGAGAAGTGATCCCAGTCAGCACTCACATCGTTCCTTGATACCCTCTGTAGTCTCAAGGAGACACTTGTGTCTGCTTTGTCACTTAGACATCGCAGAAGGTGGTTTGTCACCATCAGCTCAGTAATTAGGGAAATGAATTAAAACCCTCCTATTATAATCAGACTTGAATAGGTTGGGCTGAGATTGCACACTTTACCTGAGATTCACTCTCGTTTTCATTTAGCCTAGCACATCATTCAAACAGCAGTGCGTGTCTGCAGATAATTAGCCAGGAAGAGAAGCTCTCGTCTGCCCAAAACAAAGCAGCATAAAGTCATTTGCTGCACATTAAAAGAGATGGAAAACTGCTCTTCCTTTTCATACAGCTGCTCAAAAGATAACGTTTGCAAGTGTGTGAAAAGTAATTATAGCAAATAGAAGATTGCAGCTTATAACCTGTGTCCTAACCGAAGTATTCCAAGCATCCCAGTAAAAACAAGCTGATTTATCCAACAGGAGGAACTGGGAAGCTGTAAAAGAAACAACTCCCAACACACAAACACAAAAGAAAGCATTGGATGCCCCTAGAATTAAAAATGAAAAGGGGAATAAAGATTTTACTAGAATAACTCAGAGAGAAGTCATACATTGAAATCATAAAGACGTTTCGTTCTATAAACACGTGTATGCATCATCACATGGATGTGAATCATCCCACTAAAACTAAGGAGGCTGCTTGGCTACCCAAAAATAAATACACCGGTTTGTAGAACTGAGAGTGTAACACAGGGTGACCTACCCTACCCTGGGGTGTCCTTCTACGACACTTCAGAACCAGTCTGTAGCTCTGAGGCAGCCTGACTGGGAGGCAGAGATAATTCTCCATCTGCACAGTCTTTGTGATCTCACTTCTGCGGTTCTGTGACAGCTGTATCACAGTTACAACAGAGTTCTAGCCACAGAAACTAGAGGTTCTGCTTCACTGGGCACATAGTCTCAGCACGGCAAGGCTGCCAGCACCCACAAGAATGTAGAGTTTTCAAGGGCAGTGAAAACCAAAGGGGTGATGTCTGTGTTAAATACCTCCAGTTTAAAGCAAGGGTTGGAGATTTGCACAGGTATTTCACCAAGCAATACAACTCTTCAGGTTGCTTTATGTGAGGATGCTGGATCCCTGGAACAGGCTGCCTTGGGAGGGGATAGAGGCCCCATCCCTGGATCCATTCCAGGTCAGGCTGGTTGGGGCTCCAGGCAAATTAGTCCAGTGAGTGATGTCCCTGCTTGTTACAGGGGGATTGGAATAGATGACTTTTGGAGGTGCCTTCCAACCTTATGATTATATGATTCTATGCTGCTGTCCTTTAATTAAAATAATACATCAACATTTCCTCCTCTTGCAGTTCAGGAGGGACTGGCTACCTGAGGAACAGCATGGGAACTTCTCACCAGTGTTTTGAAGGGATGAGGATGTGATTCCACAGTGTTATGGTGCTTTTTTGAGGGGCCCTGTGGGTCACCCATCACATCCCAAGACCAAACTGTGGCCAGCACTGGAGCAGGTCAGCTTGGCTTTGCTTGATCTAGGTGTGGAAACCTCCAGGGATGAGGTCTCCTGCAGCTCTCAAGGAAGCCTGTTCCTAAGCTGTACTACTCTCCTGCTGGGCATTTTGTTTCTTAATACCCAAGCACAAAACTAATCTTGATGCCATTACCCCTTCTTGCATCTTCTGTTACCGCTGAGAAAAGTTTGGCTCTGATGCCCTTGTAGCTTCTTGAATTTCTTTGTAGCCTCACTGTAGTTCATTGTAGCTTCTTGAAGCTTCTACAAGTACCTGGGTGCAGTTCATCTACCTTTTGTGTCCTCTCTTCCTCAGGTTATACAAACCCAGCTCGTCATCTCTCCCCAGTGTTCCTGTGTGTTAGACCCCTGGCCATCCCAGTAGCCTTCCACTCTGGCTCTCTTCAGTCTCTCAACAGGGTTCTTTAAGTGGGTGGCCAGAACTGCAGGTTTCCATATCCTATTTGACTCCCTCATGTGAAATAAAACGTGAGGAGGAGATCACTCTCACTTGGAATGAGTCTGAAGATGAGTCTGAACTCCTTGTATTGCTCTGAAGGTAACTGCAGCTGCTGAGGTTGCTTTCAGAGTGCTGGCTGTGTCCTGAAGCAGCCAGAAAGAACAAAAAGACTGGGGGAGAAAAGAGTTAAATGAGCAGATTAAGGGGAAAAAGTCACTCCAAGTTGTGGTGGAAAAGAAGGACAGAAGGCAGGGAACAACAAGGCTGAAAATTAAGAGCAAGGGCACAGTGCAGACAGTTGTCTCCATCATTATCTTTACACAGTGATCCAGGACAAATGCAGACCATCCAACCAGGATGAAGTAGACTAAATACTCAGTTGGGGGAAGTTTAGTGATCACTGCCCCATGCTCTGGCAGAGGCGTTGGACTAGATGAGGTCCCTTCCAACCCCTAATATTCTGTGTAATATAATCCATGCAGCAAGTGGGTTTGAAACCATTTCAACTAACGAGTTTCACTCTCCAGAGAAGGGAAAGACAACGGCAAAAGGAGTCCTTCAAACTACTATCTCACTCAACACTGTATATGCTGCTCAAGGGCTTTACCAAGACAGCCTTTGAAATATATCTTTCATTTATTTCATGCCCTCATTCCTTCCTCTCTTGGAGGAGAAGGATCCAAAATACTCTCTGCCAGGGATTTTGTCTCAGCTTTCTGCACTGCCCACTAGCAGCGGCAGCATATCCAAGCCTCAGCCTCCTGCCTCACAGCTGCCTGAGGAAAGACTGAGTAAGGAGAACCAAATCTGGAACTTGAATGGGCCCCTCTGGAAATGCCATTTGAAATATTCCAAAGCACTGAACAAACTGGCCATACAAGGACTTCCTCTAAGAATGACTTCACTGCACTGAGCTACCCTCCCCACAACTCAAAGATCTGACTAACGACTTGCTCAAGAGCTAAAGCATGAGCAGAACTTCACATTACACGAGGCAAGCTGTCATATTTCTGGGCTTGGCTTCTGGAAAGAAAAGAAAATCACATGAAAAAAAACCAACCCAATGTTGGGAACAACCCTGACATCACAAGGTTTGGCAGTGCATCCCAGCCCAGCCGATGTTTATTGAAAGATGAGAGCCAACAACTTCTCTCCTGTCAAAGCTTTGCATGGGAAAGAAGTATCAGGAACAGAAAGGGCTGTAACTGTGTTCACATAGAATCCTTAGGGATTGGAAGGGATCTTGAAAGATCATCCAGGCCAATCTCCCTGCCACAGCAGGATCACCTAGACCAAGGGGCATAGGAACACAGCCAGGCGGGTCTGGAAAGTCTCCAGAGAAGGAGACTCCACAACCCCCCTGGGCATCTATCTGTTTCACACCCTTCCCTGGAGTTTTTGAAGAGCAGATGGGACTGTATCCCAGAGGTTTTGGAGGAAAAAGAGAACCTATTCCCATCAGGGAAATAAAAGCAGCCTGGAAAAGAGTTTTCTCTTTTTATAGAAGTCAGAGCATTGTTCCTGACACTGGCAGCCTGGAATGTCTCTACAGCACTGTTTCAGCAGGATGTTGAGCTGTGCACAACCTGCCTTCAGCTGCTGTGCCCTGTTGCTATGTGCTCACGATGACAGCCGCTGCTCCAAATCACAGCGCTTGCCTTGGAGCGCGGAGTGAAGTAATACCTGTCTGCAGGGCCAGACTGCAGTTCACTATGGAAATGCCCCCAAAACAAGTGAAAATACAACCAAGCCAGATGCTTTGTACCCATTTCCTGAGCAGTCACAGCATACTTCCTCTTTCTATATGGAGTTCCCCGCACACTCCCACACTGGTTCCCTTTTGTTTTCCCCCGTTTGAGCCGTCTAAACCTTCCGTCTTGTGAAAAGAATTCCACATCTCTTGCAAGCTGGCCCTGCAGAGGTGTCAGGATGCTGAGCCACGCTCATGAATGATGGCATACAGCCTGCCAGCCTGTTTTTCCTCCCGCGGAGCCAATTAGAAGCAGAATGTGATTTTGAAATCTATTTAAAGAGCTTCTGGGAAGATGATAATGAGTGATGAAAGAGGACTTTTTACAAGTCAATAGCTGTAATATAATCTATGATAAAACAGCTTTTCATCCGTTTAGTGTTTTTAAACTGCAGTGAGAGCATTGGAAGTGTCACTTCGGTCCAGCCACTCGACCCAGGATCTCACCTCCCATAACGGGTCAGGGTTGGATACTGTGCAGAGGTGTTTCTCAACCTGTAGCAGAGCTGGTAGTGATCTGGTAAATAGTCACAGTTTTTTTCAGCATAATCATACTGAAGAAACACAGAAAGAGAAGTAAGAAGACTCTCAAAATATTCCTGCAAAGGGCAAGAAGCTGAGTGCTCAAGGCTTAGCTTCATCCAGCAATGTGCTCTGGTGGCCGAGAGGGCCAACAGCATCCTGGGGGGGATCAGAAGGGAGGTGGTTAGCAGATCGAGAGAGGATCTTCTCCCCCTCTACTCTGCACTGGTGGGACTGCATCTGGAGTATTGTGTCCAGTTCTAGGCCCTCAGTTCAAGAAGGACACAGAGCTGCTGGAGGGTGTCCAGCATAGAGCAATGAAGATGATGAAGGAAGTAGAGCAGCTCCCTGATGAGGAAAGGCTGAGGGAGCTGGGGCTCTTGAGCTTGGAGAAGAGGAGTCCTAGGGGGGACCTCATTCATGTCTATAAAGATGGGAGGGGTGGGTGTCAGGAGGATGGAGCCAGGCTCTTCTCAGGGTCATCTGGTGATAGGACAAGGGGCACTGGGTGCCAGCTGGAACAGAGGAGGTTCCCTATCAATATCAGCAGGAACTTCTTCCCAGTGAGGGTCCTGGAGCATTGGAACAGGCTGCCCAGGGGGGTTGTGGAGTCTCCTTCTCTGGAGATGTTCCAGAGCTGCCTGGCTGTGTTCCTGTGTGACTTGATCTAGGTGATCCTGCTGTGGAAATGGGATTCCACTGGATGATCTTTTGATGTCCCTTCTGATCCCTAAGGTTTCTATGATTCTATGACTTGACAGAGTTTGAGAGACACTGATAAAGGAGAAGGCACACGAAACGCTCAGAGGAGTTTATTTCCTATCCTGGCAGCCACAAATAGGTTTATACAGCAAAGTGGGGCCCGATGTCTCAGACTCATAACATTCTTCAATATTTAAAGTCACCACATCTGAGAGTAAAAACGTATATAAAGAGAAAACAGTCATTATATTAATGAATGAATGTTGGTTCTCACGGGTTCTACCATCATGAAAGCAGTCCCCCCACCCCCACGAGAGCAAATAACACTTTCCTATTAAGCTGGCTTTAACAAATACGTTCATGAGTCAGTCCTGTGCATATAAGCATGTTCCAGTGAACACAAACGTATGAACAGGAGCCCTTTCATGTTATTTTATGACTCAGCTTACACAGTCAGATCGACTTGGAAGTTGACAAGCTGTGGTTGCAGCACCTAAAGACAAATATACTTGAAATAGCTGGGGTGAATACTCTGGGGCTCGAGTGATTGCAAACCTTTCATCAGAGTGACTTGAGACCAGATGAAAGCGTGGTGAGTTCTGCGTATGCAGTTCAAATGACAAAGGTTGAACGAGATAAAATAAATCTATATCAAATGAAAAGCACGACCACAGAGGCCGAGCAAGAGAGAATAAATCTATATCAAATGAAAAGCACGACCACAGAGGCCGAGCAAGAGAGAATAAATCTATAGTGAATGAAAAGAACCACCAAAGCAATAAATATCTACGTGTACGTAACGCTAGGGATGCGACAAACGTGGTCTGTAGGAGGTACTTCTGCACAAAGCTGAGAGTAATTGATACCATGCATTATCCATTCTGAGGAAGGCACAGAGAAACGAGAGGAGGGATCGTGCAGATGCAGAGACACTACTCAGCTGAACCTGGCCTGTGCAGCTCACTGTGTATGTTACACTTTCACATCTCAAATGCTGGTATAAACAGATTTATCTTCCTTTCTTTCTGAGGAACTCCTTCCTTTGCATCATGTCTCCTTACACTTAATCTCTGCCAACTCATGGAAGAGTTCAAAACCATAGTGGTGTTTGCAAACATGGGAGCAGAGAGCATTAGATATTGATTCGGAGTCCAATAGCTGTGGTATACACAACAGTTTTGAGTAGTCAGCCAGGCTCTGCCACTAAATAAGCAAAACTGTAGTCAAGCTTTGCCTTGTAGGAGGTGGGTTTTGTGTCCCAACGAGCTGACCATGAGATTGAAAGTCACAAGCCCTACAAAACTTCGATACTATTTCAGGCTCATCATATGACAATGACCCGAGTCAACCAACTTCCCCATCTCTCCATTGTTTAAAATGTCAGTGTTGATGTTTGCAGAGGTCTGGATAAAAACATGTACAAGTGAAAAATCATCCCTGAGTGAAAATGACAGCACTAGTACTAGTAACACCATTACTAGCACTAGTAACACCATTACTAGCACTAGTAACACCACTCCCCACAACTGTCCTCAGTGCTGTGCTTTGGAAGTAACTCCAGGAGCTGCACTGTGCACAAGTGTTCCATATTTAAACTGTACATCTGCCCTCGGGGGGTTCCTCTGGCTGTACAAGTCTACACGAAGGGCCAAAAGTCTTGTTTTCAAGCCTTTATCTCACCGGACAGCACTTTGCTTAACCTCTTTCTGCTTCAATTTCTTCACCTGGAGCTTTATCTCTGTTTCTAAAGAACTCCACTGTCAACAGAATGCAAACTGCTTAGTAATGTTTCCTCTATTGCAGCAGGCTGAGACATATTTTCAACATGCCAGAGGTCCAGGAGCTGAGTTCTCTGGTGTCCTATTAAAAGTATGCGGAGATAGCTGATCCTCTTTTTCCTGTTGTTGGGTTTTGGTTTGCTTCATCGTCTTTTTGTGGGTTTTTTAACCCCAGAGTCACTGATCAGAGTGAGAGATCAGTGCCCTCTACAACTACCTGAAGGGACACTGTAGAGAAGTGGGTGCTGGTTTCTTCTCACAGTGATAGAACAAGAAGGAACAGCCTCAAGCTGC
Source organism: Upupa epops (assembly GCA_013397515.1). Lineage (NCBI taxonomy): Eukaryota > Metazoa > Chordata > Aves > Bucerotiformes > Upupidae > Upupa > Upupa epops. Next base: position 295,436 of record VZRI01009123.1, on the reverse strand, counting down.
TCCAGGGGAGGGTTAGGCTGGATACTAGAAGAATAGTAGTACTCAGGGATTGGAACGAGCTGCTCGGTGTCAGCTGTGCCAGCTGAAGAGGATCTGCCTAGGGGCTCATCACCTGGTTGACTAATGCCAGGCTCCCACATGGAGCTCTGACAGATGATTGCAAGGGCTGGTAACACCCACTGTGTGGGTGCTGATGAGCAGCTGCAAATGCACTGGGGCAAGGAAGCTCTTCAGAGGAATGAAAAAGAAACCACAGACATAAAGTTGTTGGACCTGATATACACAGAAGCAAATGCAGACAGCTAGGCTGGACGTTCACAGAACCATAGAATCATTCAGGTTGGAAAAGACCCTGAGATCATCGAGTTTAACCAAGAACCCTACTCTCCCAAGATCACCACTAGCCCAGATCTCTAAGCACCACATCTAAAGGATCTCTAAACACCTCCAGGGATGGGGACTCAACCCCCCTCCCTGGGCAGCCTGTTCCAAGGGCTGAACACTCTGTCAGTGACAAAATGTTTCCTCGTGTCCAGCTTAAAGGTTCTACCAGCTCCTTTTGGTTCTGAAGTCTAATAAACCAGATCATTCGAGCTCAGCTGCCTGAAGTTGAGCTTTGCTTTGTGGAATCAGGGGAAGTGCTTACCAAAAAAGTGGAAAAACAACTCTGTCAAAGGCAATGAAACAACTGAGTCGACGGCTGCCAGTCCTCTCTAGGTCTTGAGGAGTTAAAACTATCGGGGCTAGCTTGACTACCAAAGACTCACAGTGCAGGGAGTAACTGAAAAGGTTAGAAAATGGCATCTGGGGGTGAAAAACATAATGCTGCAGATGTTTGTGTCTTTTTCATTCTGTATCTGCCTGTGAAACAGCTGTGGGAGGTTTTGGGTTTACAGTAAAACTCTTTGTGGTGATGGTGTGCCGTGGGAAAAGCACTTTCTTGGCATTGCCGACGCGCTGGAGAGTGGCAGGTGATGCTGCCCACTGCCAGTACAGAGTGAGTGTCAGAGAATCATTAGGGATGGGAAGGGACCTCAAAAGATCATCCAGTCCAATCCCCCTGTCACAGCACCTAGACCAAGTCACACAGGAACACAGCCAGGCAGGTTAGAGGAGACTCCAAAGACCCCCTGGGCAGCCTGTTTCAGTGCTCCAGTACCCTCCCTGGGAAGAAGTTCCTGCTGATGTTGATAGGGAACCTCCTCTGTTCCAGCTGGCACCCAGTGCCCCTTGTCCTGTCACCAGATGACCTTGAGAAGAGCCTGGCTCCATCCTCCTGACACCCACCCCTCACATCTTTATAGACATGAATGAGGTCCCCCCTCAGCCTCCTCTTCTCCAAGCTCAAGAGACCCAGCTCCCTCAGCCTCTCTTCATCAGGGAGCTGCTCTACTTTCTTCATCATCTTCCTCACCAACCCCTATTCAGATCCTTTCCTGGATCACAGCCTCTGAGCTGTCAGTGTTTCCAAGTCCCACATTTTTCACTCTGGCTGATAGCTCCTGCTGGGAAAGGAATCAGGGCTACAGAAACATCAGCTATCGAGGCAGGATTCCACCAAGGTACAGCAGATGCCTGCAGCGCCTGCTCTGGCTCTTGCCCTCCTAAGCTGTCTGTTTACACTGCATGCAGCTATGTGAATGAAGCCAGCAGATATGGAATCTATGCTGCTCTGCAGCAATCTGAACCCAGTCATTAGAGTGGCAGAAAATTAACTTAGTATTTAATGTTTGGTTCTGCCACAGAGTTCCCTCAGATGAGACTCCCTGTCTACCCTGTGGTTTCATTCCCACTTTTGTAAAATAGACCTAATACTTTCACATCTCTCTCAGATGATATCAGGCACAGGGCAAGGCAAGATTAGATCACCTCATTTCAAGACAACAGGAATGTCTTGTCTACCCAGTACAGAACCATGCAGGGCGGCTAGCTGGGAGCTGAGAGGTATAATTCACCCCTGAGGAGCACTGTGGAGCATTATAGCAGTGCTGCAAGTCTTCTTCCAGGTCTACAGCTAGACTGGCCTGAGCCAGGTCTAGGGAGCTCTGCCTATCATGTATGGTATTTAAACTTGCTCTAAGATTTTATTGCTTTACATAAAGAAAAAGAAGTAGAAATAATAGAAGTAGATATAAGAAATAGAAATAATAGAAGTATAAATATAAATATATAAATAGAAATAGAAATAGAAGTAGACATAGAAATAGAAGTAGACATAGAAATACAAATACAAATACAAATACAAGAGGGAAGATTGACCAGTTCTCTCTGGATGTCTTGACATTATGATCTTCTAAAGTAACTTCACAGCGTTTCCATATGTAATTTCAGAAAGAATAATCTATATTTCAGAAAAGCCTCCATGTACCTGAAGGTTTCAGGCCCATATTCCTTCAGCTAAACATTAGATACTGCCTGGTTCAGGTCACAGATGCCTCGGGTTGCTTATTTGTCTCTTCTGATCAGGAAGGGTACCTGTGGTGGTTACAAACCTAACTGTAATCCTCAACTGGTCTGATTAGCCACCCTCTGAAATGCTGTAGTAACCTCACTGCAAGCAACGAACTGTGGCAAATCCTAAAATCACAGATCACTAGAAAGAAATCCCTAGAGATTAAGCCCTGTGTTATCACCTCATTCCTGTCTATAAAGATGTGAGGGGTGGGAGTCAGGAGGATGGAGCCAGGCTCTTCTCAAGGTCATCTGGTGATAGGACAAGGGGCACTGGGTGCCAGCTGGAACAGAGGAGGTTCCCTATCAATATCAGCAGGAACTTCTTCCCAGGGAGCACTGGAACAGGCTGCCCAGGGGGGTTGTGGAGTCTCCTTCTCTGGAGACGTTCCAGACCCACCTGGCTGTGTTCCTGTGTGACTTGGTCTAGGTGATCCTGCTGTAGCAGGGGGACTGGACTGGATGGTCTTTTGATGTCCCTTCCAATCCTTAATGATTCTAGGAGTCTATGATCACACATGTTGTCAGCCTTCTGCCCAGAAAGCCTCTTACACTTCCTGAAAGAAAATCTCCCACAAATAACAAGGAATGTCATAATATAACACTATAATATAATAAAAAACAAGTCATCATAATACAGGGTGGATGGTTTGACTCGATGATCTTGAAAGTCTTCTCCAACCTCGACGATTCCACGATTCCAGTGGTGGTGTCACTAAGAGGAAAAGCATTAAGACCTGACTTTGTGAGCCTCCCTTTAGCAGGGCTCTGTGTTCACCTTCATCTCAGAGAATCCAAGCTGCTGTTTTGATTTAGCAGACAGCTGAACATCTCCCTAGCAAAAATTCCTCTCTTTGACTAATTTGCTCACTATTTACAGCATTTGATGTCTTAACTGCACGGTTGCCCCAGGGCTTACAAGCTTGAAGAGATCTTTCTTTTAAGCTAATGAGCTAGGATGGTGATGATGGGGGGGGTTGTGTGCACATAAAAGACATTGAGATGTCTATCAGGGCAGCAAACACCTCCTGGAACACTCGATGAAGAGATAAAGGAAAGAGATGACCTGAAACCGTTAGTAATTTTGCAGTCTGTTCGAGGAAGAAGTACAGACCCTGTACTCGGTGCTTCTAAGCCTCCCCGGATGGTGATGATGCAGTTCTGGGCTACTCACTTTTCTGGGCTACTCACTTCAAGAAAGAGATTGAGAGGCTGGAGTGGGTCCAGAGGAGCAACGAGGCTGGAGGAGGGACTACAGGGAAAGTCTGATGAGGAGAGGCTGAGGGAGCTGGGGTTGTTGAGCCTGGAGAAAAGGAGGCTCAGGGGGGACCTTTTCCCTCTGCACAATTTCTGGATGGGAAGTTGTAGACATGTGGTGGGTGGGCTCTTCCCCCAGGCAACTAGTGACAGGATGAGAGGGCAGAGCCTGAAGCTGCATCAGAGGAGGGTTAGGTTGGATGTTAGGAAGCCCTTCCTCATGGAAAAAAATATCAGACACTGGAATGGACTGCCCAGGGAGGTGGAGGTGGCGGAGTTGCCATCCCTGGAGGTGTTTAAAGACAGACTGGACATGGCCCTTAGTACCCTGGTCTGGCTGCTGGGGTGATGTTAGGTCCTTGGCTGGGCTGGATGAGCTCAGAGGGCTTTTCCAGTCTAAATAATTCCGTGATTCTGTGTGATTCTGTGAAACTCGTTCAGATTGTGTCCTTGATAGACAATGTCTGAACCTGAACCCACCTCTGCTATTATCTTTTGAAGGCCAAAGCTCTGGGAGGAAAATGCAAGTACCAGTGAGCAGGCAGAGCATGTTTACACTGTTTACTCTGGAGCACACCAGCTGCCTTGTGACCAAAGGAGATCAGCAGACCAAGCTCATAGCATCCCTAAGATCTCCATTTTTTTCTCAGAAGCCTTTTTGTACTGCTTTTCTGTTAACACTTTTCTTACCTTTACCACACCAATGCTATTTGGGTGTGATGTGACCAAACTCTGCAGTCAGAGCCCATTTAAGCATCAGTAAAAAGCTCTTTAATCAGATAGTGGGGGATCCCTGGAACAGGTTGCCAAGAGAGGTGGTAGAGACCCCATCCCTGGAGCCATTCAAAGTCAGGCTGGATGGGGCTCTGGGCAATCTGGTCTGGTGAGTGATGGCCCTGCTTGTTGCAGGGGGGTTGGACCAGATGACCTTTGGAGGTCCCTTCCATCCCTACGATCCTATGATTATTGTAAATTATTAACAATAATGAAATCAAGTATCTGCCACCCACCTTGGCTCAGTGAGGACTCCAAGCTAAAGAGGCTACACAATATTGCAAGGACCAGTCTGGGGAGCTCTGGGCAACACTCAGAGGAAGGCACAAACACTGCTGCTGCAGTCACCCCTCTCTGACTGCCACAGGCTACAAACCCTGCAACTTCTGTTCATAAAGTCACAGTGACAACCACTCTGTTACACTCCCATCACCGTGCTGCGCTTTAAACGGCAATGATCAGCTATTGTAACCAGAGGTCAGGGCGTCTGAAGGATGCTGTAATTTTCCACTGCTTTCTGCAAGGAGAGGAATTAGGTTTTTTCTCAGTAGAGCCCTGCATCACTCGGTGATCCTGTGAGCGTAATCCCTTGGCACTAAAGCCTCTTATTGACAGAGCAGTAAACCTGCTCTACAAGCATCAGAAAAGAGAAATAAAAGATGTTCCAAATGAGCGTTGGGTAAAATACGACTCTGAAATCAATTGGATGCTTCCAGATCAACGGGGGTTGCAGACAAGAAACCTCCTGTCAGAACAACATCAAGCAGACCTGTTGACTGCATTTGAAAGGTCCCCGTTTACGATCTCTGTAGGGGTTGTTATTGAAGCTATTCCTCACATTGCTTATCTGTTTGCTGCTACTTGTAGACATCGTTTGCAGGGGCAGACTGAAGGTCACGACCGAAAGTTTTGGCTGCTGCACATGAAACTTAATTACGAGGTCAGAGTGAGACAAGAAGTTGTCTGTTGGGGATTTACAAGAGGAAAAATAACAGCTTTGGAGATGTTGCTTCAGAAGACAGATGCTGTTAGTAGTGCCCTTGTCTTTTGTATTTGGGAGCTAAGTCATTGCTGCTGTCCAAGGCTTGAATTCCATGTTTGTTTAATTAACCCAAAGTCAAAGACTTGAAAACATTTGCAGAATTTGGGGAAGTTTCCTTCCAGGGTCAGCCAAGTAATTCTAGGAACAGCTCAACCTGCTGCATCCTAAGGTCTTGATTCTGCAAGATAAGTAATCACAAATTAATTCACCCAAGCATTGAATTCATTGCCAAGCTGAAGTTCAGAAGCTATCAGAGAATCTAATTCCTGAAGGATGGAGGCACTGAATTACAACCATAAATCTTCTTCCGCTGTGGACAGTGAGGACCAGGAGAGAATCAAAGGAAGAGAGCTCACAAATTCCAGCTTTCATGTGAGCTGCTGAAGCCTCTGACCTTTCTGAAGGGCAAGAGGGAAAAGTTTCTGTGTGCCTCATGAACACAGTCAGGCATGACTAGATCTGTCTGTTTCTAGAAGAAACCCTCTGAACTGTGAGACTTCTCTGGGGAGACGAATTAGGAGTCCAGCTCCTGCTGAAGGTGCTTTGGACCTCACTGGCCAGCACAGGCCCACACGAGTGATGAGTATGTGCTCATTCACAGATTCATTGAGCAGCAGGTTGGAAGAGACCTCAAGGATGATCTAGTCCAACCTATCAAGCTAAAACTAGAGTGGTCCCAGTAGCCTCTCAAGCTGGGTCTTAAAAATGTCCAACCCAGAGCAATCAATCACTTCCCTCAGGAGATCATTCCAGGGGTTAATCGTTCTCCTGGTGAAGAATTTTCTTCTGGAACTTTCAGATCAATCAAATCACTTCCCCCTGGCTTCACATCAGGCATGATCCAGTGTCTGTGTTAGTAGGACCCCATACTGGTAAGATATATACCTCAATCACCCACGGTTCCAGGAGAGTCTGTGTGTTTGTGCATCTCCCAGGACCTGGCAGCAGAGTCCGGCTTTGGGTACTGGCGTGGTGACTATCTTGATGAGCATCTGTTTCCCTAACACTGTCTTTACATGGGAAACCAATCATTTGGCTGCACAAAATGCTTTAAAATAGGTTACAAGTGAAAGGACTTCTGTTCCCTCTTGACACTACGCAGCAGTTCCTTGTGTTTGGCAAGCTAGTTAAATTCTGTGGTGGAAAAGACCAGCATCGTGTTGCCCACAAGCACTAGACTATCAGAATGAAGGTGTGGACCCAAGGTAGATCACTCTGGGCTACCAGCACCAGCCAACAGAGCACTGCTAAGTGAGAGGATGAGAACAGACCCCAAAGCAACCTTAGCTCCTAGGAATTTGTTGCCCAGGAGCACTGCAGAACAGACACATCATCTTTCCCTGTTGATTTGTGCTGCCACTCTGAACCCCCGCATGCTTTTGCTGGTTTATAGCTTTTCATAACTTATTACCACTATTCATTGCCCTTGTGTGGAGTCTCCCTTCCCCTTTTATTTTCAACGTCCACCTTCTACTTTATTTGTATTCATTTTGCTTTGAAAAGTTGTTCATTTAGAAATCACGGGGAATTTGTCAACACTTTGAGCTGAGGCAGAGAAGTAAGAGGGATGTGACAGCTCTCTGTAGAGTTTCCATTCTTCTCTTGTATTTACTCAGCTGTTTGTTCATAACTCCCTGACTGTACAGACTCTTGAAGCAAACCCCTGCAATTTACTGAGACTTTCACAGCGTCTGATGCCTCCCTACAAGATTTGGCTTTCGGATAAGGGGATGTTTGGCTACCTTGTCTTCATTTATTTCATCCACTTCAGCTGTTAAGGTGTTTGCTGCTGTCACTGAATCCTTTAGGTTGGAAAAGAATGTTAGAGTCCAACCGTTTAGACAGTTGTACCCACCACCAGACCATGTCCCCAAGCTTCATATCTACATGGCTTGGCTGATCAGAGCCTGGACTGGACTGCCCAGGGCAGTGGTGGAGTCCCCATCCCTGGAGGTGTTGAAGGACAGCCTGGCTGCGGCCCTTAGTGCCCTGGTCTGGCTGATGTGGTGATGTCAGGTCATGGGCTGGGCTGGATGAGCTCAGAGGGCTTTTCCAGCCTTAATAATTCTGTGATTCTGTAATTTTTAAGCACATGCAGGGATGGCAATTCCTAGTGCAGGGGAGCAATCACTTCCCTACTGCTGGCCACACTATTTCTGATGCAAACCAGGATGCCGTTGACCTTCTTGACCACAGGAGCTGACTGCTGGCTCATATTTAGCTCATGATCCATCAATACCCCCAGGTCTCTCTCTGCCAAGCAGCTTTCCAGACACTCTCCCTCAAGCCTGTAGTGTCGCACTGAGCTGTTGGGTTCAAGTGCAGGACCCAGCACCTGGCTTTAGTGAAGTTCATTCAACTGGCCTCAACCTATTGTTGTAGAGAAAAAGGCAACTGTAGGGCTTGTAAGGCCAACCATGACCAGTTTGGGAGTTTAAAATGCCACTTGAATTATAAACAATAGAATTAACAATAGAAATAATAATGCAAATGATATAAGGATAGAAAATAATATCCTAGATGCAAATAATGATATAAATACTATACATTGTACAAAATAATATAAATAGTATAATATAAAGGGTATAAAATCATATTAAAATAGTAAATATAGTTCAAAATATAATAATACATAAAAATAAATATAAATAATACGATAAGTGATACTATAAACAATAATATAAATAATTATATGAGTAATAATGTAAATAATGAAATAAATAATAGTAACTCGTCCCTCAGCAGCAATTTGCCCCTTCCTGCCGCCGGGCCGGAGGATGAGCGGCACCTCCAGCACGGGGAGGGGTCGGGAGCGGACAGGTGGGTACCGGAGGAAGGGACAGACAGACGGACGGACGGTAGGGACAGC
>VZRI01009123.1:270320-286993 GCA_013397515.1 Upupa epops | reverse complement strand
TCGCTGCCGGCGGAAGGCGCTGGGTGCCGGCTCGGAACGGGCGCCGGTGCCGCCCCACCGTTATCCGGCCGTCGGGGCCAGCCGCAGCCCACCGCCCCGCCCTTACTCGGGCTGGCACAGAGCCCTGCGGGAGGGTGCGGGGGGGTTGTGGGGGGGTAATATGCTCGATGCCTCTGCCTATACAGGACCCACAGCAGTGGGTGCGGGGCCGCTCGCCCCNCGTCCCCTCCCCCGCCGCTGTCGGTGTGCGTGTGCTGATTACAGTAATTTTGAGGGTGATGTTGCAACGGGGCAGAGTGTGCGGGGCGGCCCGTGCTGAACTTTATAACGCTCCTGCATGTCAGCCGCCCTCGCTATTGCGTCCATAAACGGGTCAGCGGGAGCGGTGGCCGCTCTCGCCGCCCTCTCCGCCTCCCTGCTGCCTGCGGGCCGCCCGGCCAGGAAGGGCAGTTATCCGGGATCACTGCGGCGACGGCCGGGAGCCCAGTCACAGCCTCCGCGCTGCCGCGCCGCACCCGGGCTCTCTCCGAGGAGCGACATGAGGGGCAAAGAGGAGAAGTCGTCTCTGAAAGGTGGGTTCTGCGCTCTGCTGGGCACAAAAACCCCCAGCCCGGGCGGAAAAACCTCTCCCCGCGGGGAACATGACCCCCTCCGACGGCAGCGGGGTTGCGTGCGGCGCTCAGTCGAGCGAGCTTCTGGCACCGAGAGGGGCCAGGTGACTTGGCAAGAGCAACGGGGCACTTGCAAAGAGACCGATGCGATGCGGGGGTGAGGGCGGTGCGTGACAGGGCGGTGCGGGGGCAGCAGTGGAGCAGCCCCGTGGGGCAGCGCGGGGAGCCATGGCGGAGCGGGCAGGCTGCAGCCCGTAGCAGGTTGTGCAGAAGGGAGACAGAGGCTGTGCGGGAGCCTGCCCGAGGCTCGGAGCTGCTCGGCTTTGCGTGCAGCTGGCAGGGATGTGCGGAGGAGCCGCCGTCCACATTACAGAGTGCTGTGTTGGGAGATCGCGAGGGAGCAGATAGCTGGGCACGGGTTACAGATAGCCAGTTAGCCGGTTACCCTCAGCAGGGTGAGAGAAGTTTTTAAGAGCAGCGCTCTGTCCCGAGGGATCAGAGGAAGCTGACTGCTCCTATTGCAATCCATCCAGTTTGAGGGGGGTAATTTTTTTTTCGTAGTTTTGTTTGTTTGTTTGTTAGGGGTTTGGGTTTTTTTTGCTTTCATTAATTAGAGGAGCAATTTTTGCAGCAGAGTGAGGAAAGCAACAAGTGGGAGAAGCTAAGAACTCAGCCAGCTTTTCCATGATTCTCTCGTCGCCCCTTCCCTGGCGTCGGCTTCCTTGAACCCCTCGGGTGCCGGGCAGGTCTCCCACCCCACCCTGCTCGGCCGGTAGGGACCCCGGTGTCTCCGTGCAGAGGAGAGTGGAGCCGGCACGCAGCGCTCTTTGCTTAAAGCCATTGCAGTGCGTTTTGAGAGCTGTGCCAACCTCGCAAGGGTCATCTGTCTACTCCAGGTCATCATCTGTCTCAGGGTAGCTGCAGCCTTTGACGGCGGCTGTGCTGGGGTGTTTGCCATCGCACCCCTCCCCCCCATCCCGAGGCAGACGGTACCGGCAGCTGCCAAGGGATGCCGCCCAGTGGCCGGCTGCGGTGGAGGGAGGCGGGGGGGAGGCTGGCGCAGTGAAAAAGAAAATAATGAAAGAAAATAATAGTAATAATAATAAAAGAATAACAGAATCAAAATAAAGTATAAAAAGAATAAAAAGATGAAAAGAGCGGGGGCAGGAAGGGGGAGCGGGGGGGCAATCTGCAGCTGGAGCCGCTGGCTGCCGTCCAGTGCCCTTCGCTCAGCGAGCGAAGCGAAATGCTCGCAGACAGAGCATCCCGTCGGGTGGAAAGTTCCACCCGCAGGAGCCCCGCATCCTACGGCCTTCTCCTGTGAGGGCTGCAAGAGGCGGCTGTGGGGCCAGCCTGTTATCCCCTTCGCCCAATCCTGCCGGTGCCAGCCCTCGGGCGAGGAGCCGCGGTAGCATCGTTTCACCCTATGCTTCGCTTCAGCTCCAGGCTCGACTGAATTAACTGGGCTGGTTAGGATTTTAACTCCCTCACTCACGCTTGTCCAGTCCCCATCTTTTCTAGAAGCAGGTCTCTGCGCTCGAAGTTCAAAGTGATTTCTTTTTCCCCACCCCCCCTCGTTTCCCTTTTTGGCTTTAAAGAAAAGATTTGTATTTTTTTTCCTTTTCCCTTTCAGTAATGTCCCAGCCGGGATCAGGGCAGTGCGCACAGGGAACGTTTGTTTGTTTTATTGAAAACCAGGCAGGAAATCTTGTTCTCCTGAGTCACTTGGGCTCCTTCACGGAAACGTCAGCGGCTCTTATCGCCGCTGGACCCGGCAGCGGACATGGACTATGGGGTGGGGGTTGTGCCCAGACGTTTAGGAAGAGGTGCTCGTCCAGGATGGAGCCAGATTTCAGCTTTATATAACCGCAACAAAATAATAATAAAAAATAGGATTTAAGGGATTGGATGCGTCTGCTCGGTGATTGAAAGGGATGCTGGCGGGGGGAGGGCAGGGAGACCCTCCAGGGTTGTGCCCGAGGTGGGGCGGTGACTCTCGTCCCCATCTCCTCCACCCTCCCCGACGACCAGCCGCCTGCGAGACCGTCGAGGGGGGGGGATTGTTGGAGGGGTTGGAGGGGATGGGCGAGCGGACACGATGGTCTCCGCCCCTCTCCGGTCCCGCCCATCACCGTCGCCACTTAAGCGACGTCGGGTGCTCCGCCGCGGCAGTCCGGTGTTGGGAGTTAGTAGTGCTGGCTCCTTCGCTCGTTATTTATCCCTCACTTCGCTCCAAAATGACCGTGAAGGCATCCGAGGCGTCTGGTCCTACCTTGACATACTCGAAGATGAGGGGGATGGTAGCCATCCTCATCGGTGAGCGGTGGAGGGCTTCTTCGAGGATGCTCGAGGGCTGTGATTTTTACGGGCAGGATGGCTTAACGATTTTCTTCTTCTTCTTTTCCCTGTCGTTTTCCTCTGTAGCTTTCATGAAGCAGAGAAGAATGGGGCTGAACGACTTCATTCAGAAGATAGCCACCAACTCCTATGCATGCAAGCAGTGAGTATCAGAAATCCGGCTGGATTTCAGGCGCAAATACGTATTGCGAGATCTAGTTAGATAAAAAAATATGTTTGTTTACCGTAATACCTCTGGCATGACTGGTACAGAAGAGTTAATTGATCTTCTGGAGGTTATTACTCACTCGGCAACAATCGTAGTAAGCTGGGTTTGGGAGAAGTGAGTTGGACGGGATTTCTAGTGACCCAGCCCTATTTGGAATAATAAATAAATAAAACATAAATGTCGGTGTAGGGTAGAATTTGCTTTCTCTAGATTAGTTTTACTCCTCAGATCAGATTGTTTCAGTTGCCTTCTATGCGAGACCGAACCAAATCTCATCTTTGGCGATATCCGCTTGCCCTCTGCTGGAAAGATTTGCCTGTTGCAGCTGGTATCTCTTCTAATGATGGAAATCCTTACCCTTGCAGCCCTGAAGTTCAGTCGATCTTGAAAATCTCCCAGCCTCAAGAGCCTGAACTCATGAATGCTAATCCTTCTCCTCCGGTAAGTAGATTTGACTCAGTGGGGCATTTTTAGAGCGTCTGGAAATAGAAGAGTAGCAAAGCCAGCACAGTGAGCGTTCCTTCATTCAGCTCAGAGCACCCTGATGTAACTGGGAAAAAGAGTAACCGAGTTAGACTGAAACTTTTCCCAACATGAGGAAGGAATCTTTTAAATCGATTTATTAGTTGTCGCTTTGTTCTAGAATGTGACCAACACCTCAGTGAGAACTTCTAAGTAAGCTAGAGTTGGTTTACTCTTCTAGGCAGTACCTAATAATTTAAGATCCCTGGTAAAGGTCAATAGCAAAACTTTAGTGGTGAGAGGAGTTCTGATCTTGATCCACAAGGTTACTATTTATTTTATTTTAAATAGACATTGCTGAGACTCACTACCTAGTTTTTTCATACCTGTGGTTTCTCTCTGCTTGTTTTTATAGCCTAGCCCTTCACAGCAGATCAATCTTGGTCCATCATCCAACCCACATGCCAAACCATCAGACTTCCATTTCTTGAAAGTGATTGGAAAAGGCAGTTTTGGGAAGGTAAGCTTCTTTTTTTAATGCTGTTTATTTACTCTTTGGCTCTTGTGTGCTGATGCCTGAGGGTTGCCATTTGGTAAATAGTGGTTAGTTAAACCAAACTGGAATATAGTCTGCTGCCCAGTGCCTGGCTCCCCGTGCAGCTATGGAGAGAAGAGGGAGCAGCATGCTGAGTTTGAAACCATAGGAGTGTTTGCTGATGCTGGGAAGAACAGAAAAAAAACCTACAGAGAAACTAGTAAAAACCTCCAGCTGGAATAATCTGACAGACATAGTAGCCTTAGGCAGAGCTAGCGAAGAGCTTGCACGTTGGGTTAGAGGGATGTAGCAGCACTCAGCAGTCAACAAAAGCTTGTTTCAAGTTGTTGCTTACAAGTTGTTCTGTATTTCAGTGTTGCTCACTGGTGGGATTTCATCCTCTTTCAGGTTCTCCTTGCACGGCATAAGGCAGAAGAGCAGTTCTATGCTGTTAAAGTCCTGCAGAAGAAAGCAATCCTGAAGAAGAAGGAGGTAGGTGGCTTCTCATGATGCTATTGCCAAGTCCATCAAGTGTATTTTCACTGCTGTTATTAGGCTAGTGTTCTAATCATCGATGGCTTGTTATGTTTGCAGGAGAAGCACATCATGTCAGAGCGCAATGTCCTGCTGAAAAACGTCAAACACCCCTTCCTGGTCGGGCTTCACTTTTCCTTCCAAACTGCGGACAAGCTGTATTTTGTCCTGGACTACATCAATGGTGGAGAGGTAAGCAGTGAGAACATGAAATACTATTTCCCATCATGTGCTCGGGGGCTGGGTAGACTTTTTTTCACCCTTCCTTTCAAATAAAAAAAGAATTACAAGGGGAAAGGTCACTGGGGGAAAAGTTCCTAGGTTGAATGGTTACAGCCTGCCAAGTTTGGAACTACTAGAGGTTCCTCAGGCCACTTCCTGCCATTGTTCTCCCTCCATATATACCTTGAGTCTAATTAAGCGCATTGTTAGCAGTCTTTGGCGCCATTTACATGACTCTGTTCTGTCTCCTGCAGTTGTTCTACCATCTCCAGAGGGAACGTTGCTTCCTGGAGCCAAGAGCCCGATTTTACGCTGCTGAAATTGCCAGTGCACTGGGCTATCTGCACTCCCTCAACATAGTTTATCGGTAAGCAACCTTGGTTGGTTGGTCAGGCTGAATAAAACTCGTGTGGTGTTGTAAAAGCTGGTCTTGGTATGAGCTCAGATCTGCTTTGAGTAGGTTTCAGTGATTTAGTGAGGCTGAGTGAATGTGCTCCCTAACACTTGTCGTCTTTCATCTCTTCCTACAGTGACTTGAAGCCAGAGAACATCCTGCTTGATTCGCAGGGGCACATTGTCCTGACTGACTTTGGACTCTGCAAAGAAAACATCGAGCACAATGGCACAACCTCCACCTTCTGCGGCACGCCGGAGGTACGGCCAGCCCTCAGCCCCCCACTCGCACAGCAGCAGCCAAGCACTCTCCTTGTTAGTGAAGAATGATGTCCCCCATGTATATTTATGACTGGTTAGATAGTCTGGGAGTATTGCAGGTCTTGCAATATCAGACTGGCAGTGGGGATGTGTAGCACATGTAGAGTTTGTGTAGGAGAAAAAGGCTCTCGAGCTGTCTTCCTGTTTATAAAGAGCATGTAGCTTTATGGTAGCTGGGATACAGTCAAGAATGGAAAGGCTTTCCTGGTTACAAAGATCCCTTTGGTTAACGCAGCTCTCTTGCTTCTCTTACACAGTATCTGGCTCCTGAAGTTCTTCATAAGCAGCCCTATGACCGCACTGTGGACTGGTGGTGCCTTGGAGCAGTCCTGTATGAGATGCTTTATGGCCTGGTAAGCAGCACACCCTGAGTAACAGATCAAACTAACTTACACGTCCTTGCCCTGCAAGAAATCCCATGCCCAGCTGTCAGCCTTGTTAACCCAGGTCTCTCTCTCCCACAGCCGCCCTTCTACAGCAGGAACACGGCGGAAATGTATGACAACATCTTGAACAAGCCTTTGCAGCTGAAGCCAAATATTACCAACTCGGCTAGACATCTCCTGGAAGGCCTCCTGCAGAAGGACAGGACAAAGAGACTTGGTGCCAAGGAGGACTTTGTAAGTTCAGGCAGCACGGGAGGATGACTAAGGCCATCCTGCTTACCCTAACCTGGGTCTGAATTAATCGATTTTTCTCTCTGTAACAGATGGAGATTAAGAATCACATCTTCTTCTCTCCAATTAACTGGGATGATCTCATTAATAAGAAGATTACTCCTCCTTTTAACCCAAATGTGGTATGTATCACTTCTAATTATAGAGTGCACCTAGTGCCTTGTATTTGTGTTGGTGAGGTGCCCGGGAGCTGGGCGAGTGGCTGATGGCAGCGTTTGGGGAGCACAGCTTTACCTTCTCAATTGGCTGTCCAGGCAAAGCTGGAACGGAGGAGGTTCCCTATCAATATCAGCAGGAACTTCTTCCCAGGGAGGGTCCTGGAGCATTGGAATAGGCAGCCCAGGGGGGTTGTGGAGTCTCCTTCTCTGGAGACATTCCAGACCCGCCTGGCTGTGTTCCTGTGCGACTTCATATAGGTGATCCTGCTGTGGCAGGGGGATTGGACTGGATGGTCTTTTGAGGTCCCTTCCAATCCCTAATGATTCCATGAAGAATAAGTAGTAGCCAAAAAGTGGAGAATCTAAATAACTAGCCCAGGGATCAAAGTGCTCTCCTGCAAATTGCTGCAGAGTGTGTGTTTGGCTTCTGTTGCTTGAGTGGAGTTGAGGGTAGTGTCTTAAATAGAATCATCTCAGGTTTAGAGAGACAGCATGCAGCAGAATACAAAGACCAAAGTCAAACCAAAAGCAGCAGGGGCTGTTAAACAGTGGGACCAGGCTGATAACAGCCTCTGCACGAGGGTGCTTGTCCCCATTTTGAATGGAACTGTGCACTCACAAAAGACATCTGGGTCTGACTGTTGCTCTCTCCTGCCCTTTCCACAGAGTGGCCCCAGTGACCTGCGACACTTCGATCCCGAGTTTACAGATGAACCAGTCCCCAACTCCATCGGCCAGTCCCCAGACAGCATCCTCATCACCGCCAGCGTCAAAGAAGCCGCTGAGGCGTTTTTGGGCTTCTCCTATGCCCCACCCGTGGACTCTTTCTTGTGAATATTTGTCTTCCTTTAAATTTTTTTTGAATAATAATAACTCTTATTTTTCTTTTGGTTCGGCCTTCTGGTGGAACCGCCAGTTGAGCAGTCCTTTTGAAAAGAGAATTTGCACATTTCCACCGTGGCAGCTTTGCAGCCTTAATTTCAACTACACCGTTTGCTGGAAGCTTTTTTTTTTGAGGAGCACATCACTCTCTTCTCTCGAAACGAGCTTTACAGGCTTTTCATTTCCATTTGTTCTTCCCCCAAAGTGGTGCTGTCTCCTTGGTGGGGGGGGTAGGGTGGGGGGAGAAGGAAGGGGGTGGTGGTGGTGGTGTGGAAGGGGGTGGAAACCAAACCACAAGAGCGACTGCTGCCATAGCCTGGCGCAGCAGATCGTAGGAGTGTGAGAACAAGCTGGTTTGAAACCGAAAAGCCTCGCCTGAAGATCTGTCTGAACGTGATGAGGATTTTGTTTGAAATGTGCCTTTTTCTGATGAGATCTCGTGAGCTCCAGAGCTTTTTTTCTTTATTTCCCTGTTGCAGAGTGTGTTTGGGTTTATTTTTTGCCTCAGTTCATTTCTGCGGGTTTACTACGTGAACAAACGGGTATGCGTGTGGTCTGCATACTACAGATGGACTCGGTTTAAAGCATCAGCGTGACACTCGCACGATACCACAATGTGGGGCGTTGTTTGTTTCTTCCATATTTGGAAGATAAATTAAGCGTAATTTTGAAGTTTTTTCTTTTGTACATCTATAGAGTCGACTACAACGATCGGAACGGGCTCACCATGACTCCTATCCAAAATGCTTGAAGAAAGCATTTGCTGCTATGAAAACAAACAAACAAAAAAAGATTTCTATTTTTAGAAAGGGTTTTTAGGGACCAAAATGCCCCCAGCTGCAGTCAAGTCAAAGCTGTTGGTTTCTTTTGTTGTTGCTGTATGGGGTTGTTTTCTTCTTTTTAGGTTCAAACTCATCTGTAAAATGGGCATTATTTATGGGTTGGGGGGGGTTCATTCTTGATTGTATGTATTGTAAAAACAGAGAGCTGTACATTCGGTTGTAACTCTAGGTGTATATTTAAACTTCCAGACTGACTTGTACCCTAAGCCATCAGTGTAATGTAATATAATTAACATGGTTCTATGTATCATATTTTTTTTTGGTGACCAAATCCATTGGTTTGCAGTAAAATCCTGAAAAATACTTCCCTCTCCATAAAAACTAAACCCTCGTCTTGTCATTTTTGATCTTTCAATCTCAAGAGGGGCAAATCAGAGCTGCTGTAGCAGGGGGATTGGGCTAGATGGTCTTTAGAGGTCTCTTCTAATCCCTGATGATTCTATGAGTCTATAATTTGCTGAGGGGTGTGATGGTTATTCTGACAAAGAATGTGAGCTCTGTTACTGGGGACTAAAGGTCTCACTGCTTTGCAATGAGTGAGGGCAGTGCTCTCTGCTGTGGGCAAAGCAGAACTACACTGGAAGAACGTTGTTGGGAATTTGAGCTGCAGGTATTTGCTGAAAGGAGGTGGTTGTAAGGCTGAAGAAAGCTTCCTCTCTGCTGTCAGACACTGCTGCTATGGTGTGAGGTGGTTTGATGCACCTCAAGTTTACTGGTGTGCTAAACTCTCTACTGGGGTGCTGGACTTCACCAGTGATCACATGCTTCCAGGACATGGTAAAACTGACTCTTGGCCTAAAACTTGGCTGTTAAGTACAAACTTATTGCTGAGTACTACTGAAGAGGCTGCAAGAGGGGCTTTCAGCCAACAATTAAGTAACCATCACTTCTAGGCTGATCCCGTTCAGTTTCTTCAGCACAGTGATGGATGGCTTCCTTCTATGAGGGACTGGATATCTGCACTTTATTAATAGCTCCCATTATCCACCAGTTACTGCAGCTGATGGTCTTAGCAACCCAGAGAATCAAGATGAGCAGTTGCTGGGGAAAAAAACCTGTTAGCTGTTTACTGGGGGGCTGGAATAAGTGTAGTCAGCAAAACTCACAAGCACACACTAATTTTCAATCTATTGGACAGGCTAAAGAGCTGGGCAGAGAATGATGAGGTACAGCAAGGGTCAGTGTAGAGTCCTGTATCTGGTCAAGAGCAACCCCAGGGACCAGGATAGAGTGGAGACTGACCTGTTGGAGAGCAGTGGAGGAGAAAGGGACCTGCGGGTCCCAGTGGCCAGCAGGGTGACTGTGAGTGAGCAGGGAGCTCTTGTGGCCAAGAGGGCCAACAGCATCCTGGAGGGGATCAGAAGGGGATGGTTAACAGATCGAGAGAGGTTCTCCTTCCCCTCTACTGTGCACTGGTGAGACTGCATTTGGAGTATTGCATCCAGTTCTGGGCCCCCCAGTTCCAGAAGGACACAGAGCTGCTGGAGGGTGTCCAGCANTCCCAGGGAGGGTACCAGAGCATTGGAACAGGCTGCCCAGGGGGGTTGTGGAGTCTCCTTCTCTGGAGAGGTTCCAGACCCACCTGGATGTGTTCCTGTGTGAGTTGGTCTGGGTGATCCTGCTGTGGCAGGGGGATTGGACTGGATGATCTTTCGAGCTCCCTTCTCATCCCTAATGTTTCTATGACTGTAATTGTATTTAGGAATAAAAACTGTATGGCTTCAGCTGCAAACTGTATCTGGGAGACCACACTCAGAGCAGAAAATGCTAATTTACAGCAACCAAGAAACCTCACTCCTTTCAGATCACGTTAGTACATGAAAGAGATGCAGCTACCTCCCCCTCAAACTCCAGCAATTCCAAATCCACGCACTGAATAACTTTGTGTATAACTGACAGGCTTTGCAAAGCCTCCCAGTGCTGTAATGTGCCTGGAACATCATTTGTCTTGATAATTTGTAGGCTAGAGGTGTTAAAAGCATAGAGTGCTAATTTTCTCCCGTAGAAAATGAAACTGCACTTGCTAAGTTGTGTGATAGACACGATCTGTGCCTCACATTTCCCAGGCATCAGCAAGGTGCTGTATGCAGATACACGAGCGGAGAACTGCAGCCTGATAAGAAAACCTTAAAGTCTGTCTATCCTTCTCCGGAAAGAAACACTGCAGTGATCAATACTGAAGCGTGGAACTCAGGGGTGTATCCTGGGTGCCTTTCAGCTTTGCCAAATGTAGGGTATTAGTGTAATGATTCGCTTTGAAAACCAGTGTCTAATTGTAATTTTAACTGTTCTGCCACGTGTGGGCTCATTATGCTGCTGCTGCTTTGTGCAGAAGTCTGCACCAGCCAGCAATGAATATTCAACACACGCCGCCTCCATTTTTAGTGTAGGAAAGGGGAAAACATATTCCACGTTGTTCATCATCCTGAATGTGATGCATTACAGTCATGCCTGAAGGCAGGGAGTCAGTGGTAGTTGGGATTTTTTAATTAGTATTATTGGTTGGTGGGGGTTTATTTCACAGAACTCCTTCTCTTTCATATCTACATTTCCAAAGTCTTTGGATTGAGAAGGAAAGGTGAGAAGGAAAGGACTAGGACTTCTTAAATCCCATCTGACATAGAATCATACAGTCACATAATCATAGAATCATGGAATCATGGAATCACAGACTCATAGACTCACGGAATCACAGAACTATAGACTCATGGAATCATGGAATCATAGAATCACAGAATCACAGAATCATTAGGGACATGAAAGGACCTCGAAAGATCATCCTGTCCAATCTCCCTGCCACAGAATTATGTGTTATTGCGACTAAAAGCTGTCTGCAGTTTAATCATCACACAAATTTTCTGCCAGTGGCAGTTTCACAGAGAATTACAGAACTATTAAGGTTGGAAAGGACCTCCATGATCACTAGACCATGTTCCAAAGTGCCTCATCTACTCACCTTCTCAACCCCTCCAGGGATGGGGACTCCACCACCGCCCTGGGCAGCCTGTCCCAATGTTTAACTGCTCCTCCACTAGAGAAATTTTTCCTCATATCCTATCTGAGTTTCCCCTGGAGCAACTCGTGGACACTTCCTCTTGTCCTGTCAGCAGTTATTTGGGGGAAGAGGCCAACACTGGCCTCTCTACAATCTCCTTTCAAGGAGCTGTGAAGGCCAATAGGGTCTCCTCTCAGCCTCCTCTTCTTCAGGCTAAACAATCCCAACTCTCTTAGCTTTTCCTCATCAGACCAGCTCTTCATTGTGGTGCCTGGAACTGGACACAGCATTCAAGGCCAGGTCTCACCAGTGCCCCATCCATGCTAACTGCCACCAGCATGGACAACTTTACAGAGCTGAATGGTCAACAGTGCAAACCTTAAACAAATGTTAAGTGGAATTTTACACGGTGAGGGTGCCTGGGCTCTCACAGTCCCCTCAGGCAGAGTGTATTGATGATAAATGCAAGCGTTTGGATACCCCAGTGCACACACTTCACGTGGTTTAGCCTGCATTACTTATCTCTGTGTGCCATAAGGCAGGCAGGCACCGTTATGGAGATAAGTGAAGCTTTCCAGTGTCAGTGTTTCTCTTGTACTTTGTACTCAGCAGGCAGTTACTTCTGGAGGGCAGGCTGGGTCTTCAGCAAGTTAAGCAAGCGATGCCAAGTGCCCCCCAAAAGGTTTCCAAAAGGTAGTCTATGCCCATCTTCCCCTTAGAATCATAGAATCATTAGGGATCAAAAAGGACCTTGAAAAATCATCTAGTCCCTTGTACAGCCTTGCACCTCCAGCAAAACATTCCTACCTATAGCTGGAAAAGAATGAGAGACACTGCTCTGAAAAGAGATTTGGGTGGTGGTTCTATTGGGGTATCGTACTGGGGGCACCTAAAGCTAGGCTTGATCAATACTAGCCCATCTGTCCTCCCCTAAGAAGCCAAATGAACTATCTCACTGCTTAATCTGCTCTAAAGATGTTTATGTTACAGCATGGCTATGCCTACCCCGGTAGAGACTGTAGGATCATAGAAGAATCATAGAATCACAGAGTTGGAAGGGACCTCTAGAGGTCAAAAATGGGTTTGGACACTCCCCACATCTAGAGTTTCTGCTACCAAGACCAACACGTGAAAAACAGGATAGAATTTTCCACACCGGGTGGAAAATTTCTACACAAACCAACTCGTTTTTAAAAATGAGGGATTCATGTTTTTAAAAAACAGTTAGGTATTTGAAACAGGAAACTATAAACGATCACAGGTATGCACTGCGTTTGTGTTTTGAGTCAGAGACAATTGAGCCAGCAGCCTGCTTCAGTGTCAGAAAAGGCTTTACATGAAAATTATCTTCTTTTGAAAGACTCAAATTCAGTAGTTTGTGGCTTTTCTCTACAGGTTTGGGCTCTGTTGTTCACTCGGGAGTTTCCTCCTGCTCTGGCTGTTGGAATGGAAGAGGCAAAACAAGAGTGCAGACCTCTGTGTGTGATGCTCAGGAGGGTGAAACCTGGAGAGCCTTGATGGTGAGCTGCCTTCTGCTCTGCCTTTGCCCTCATGGAGAACAGAATCAGCATCCCTGCACTGTCCGTCTCTGCTCCTGGGGTGAGATCCCATTGTCCCCTGTAAGGGCATGCCTGCAGTCCCCAACACAAGAGAGACAAGAGCCTGTTGGAGCAGGTCCACAGGAGGCCATGAAGATGCTCAGAGCACCTCTTTTACAAGGACAGGCTGAGAGAGTTGGGGTTAAGCCTGAAGTTGAGAAGACTCCAGGGAGATCTCATAGTGATCTTCTGTTACCTGAAAGGGGCCTGTCAGAAGGCTGGAGAATAACTGTTCATTTATGCAGAGAACAATAAGATGCAGGGTCATGGCTTGAAGCTGGAAAAGGGTAGATTGAGGTTAGATTAGGAAAAAAATCTTTAATCTGAGGGTGCTGGATCCCTGGAACAGGTTGTGTAGAGAGATGTTGGAGGCCCCATCCCTGGAGACACTCAAGACCAGGCTGGATGGGGCTCTGCACAATATCGTCTGGTGAGGGATGTCCCTGCTTGTTGCAGGGGGCTTGGACTAGATGCCCTTTGGATGTCCGTTCCAACGCGGATTGCAGGATGTTCCTTGAGGAGCTGCTGCTGCTCGCAGCCTGGACCGAGAGTGACACCGTGTGGGCATCACTGAGCAGCGCTGCCACTGCCCGGCAGAGGAAGATGCTGGAGCGGCAATAAAAAGTGAGAAAATTAGGACATCTGGAAAACTATGTCCTTCCTCAACTGCTTTAGTCACCCAGCTGGACCTGATAGTGACCTTCCAATCCCTGAAAAGGGTCTATCAGAAGGCTGGGGAAGAACTGTTGTGTAGGGCAAGGAATGATAGCACAAGGGGTCATCATTTGAAGCTGGAAAAGAGGTAGATTTAGGTTTGACATTGGGTAAAAGCTCCTTCATCTGAGGGTGCTGGATCCCTGGAATAGGTTTTCCAGAGGGGTGGTGGATGCCCCATCCCTGGAGTCATTCAAGGTCAGGCTGGATGGGGCTCTGGGCAATGTGGTCTGGTGAGTGATGTCCCTGCTTGCTGCAGGGGTGCTGGACTGGATGACCTTTGGAGGTCTCTTCTAACCCAACTCATTGTGATTCTTTCTCAGTAAATCATTCTTCCTTCTGTGTAGGGAGAGTAGACTTCCAGGAGTTCTCTCATGACTTGGTACACCAGACTGCTATAGAAACATCTGTATCCCTGTGTTTGCAGTCTTCAGAAATCTCCTTTTGCTAAGATGTGCTCTACAATACAGGGGAGAGTGAAAGCCACACAGGACTGATCCCCAAAGTATATTGTGAGTCATTTAATGACATCTTTTGCTTCTCCAAGGGTAATAATTTCATTAGTTCAGGTAAATGCGCTTTCTTCTAAGTGATAACCAGGCAACAAGCTATGGGATGTGCTTTACTCCCTAGTGCTAAAGAGAGTCTCAGCCATCACTTATATTTCCCTATTTGGATCTGAGAAGTCTCTCTGCTGGCCAGGATCACTCATCTTCATGGTTGAGATCACGTGAATAGCCCTGACTAGATGCCACCCTTAAGAACCAGAGACTGGTAGTGTGGCCACAAGCAATTCCAGCCACCAGGTAAGTTAGAAGCTATAATCTACCGAAGTGTTTTGACTGATGAGTTGTCAGATTCAAGCGTGTTTGGTAGTAGTGTTTGACCAGGGTTTTGCTTTTGCTGTTGTATGGGTGAATTAGTGATCTAGTAGGTCCTTTCCAACTGTTCTTTGACTCTGTAAACCTTGGAAGAGCCAGTTCTGCGTCATAAGAGATCATCTGAGTACTATTACATTCCACACAGTCTGGGTTAAGTTAATCGTGTTTGGGTTAGACCTGAGCAATCCAAAGCTCCTTCTATAGCAACAGTACTGCTTACAGGGAGAAACCTGCACCCAGGGAAAGCAATGATCTCACTTGTCTTAAAAAAAAATGGTGACTAGGGCAACTGGGCTGATTTAGGGGTCTGGAGAACCGGTCTGATGAGGAGAGACTGAGGGCACTGGGGTGGTTTAGCCTGGAGAAAAGGAGGCTGAGGGGAGACCTCATTGGTCTCTGCAGCTACCTGAAAGGAGGTTATAGTGAGGGTAGGGATCCATCTCATCACCCTAGTGACTAGCAATAGGACAAGAGGGATCAGGGTCAAGTTGTGTCAGGGGAGGTTCAGACTGTATAACAGGAAAAAGGTCTTCTGATGGAGTGGTGAGGCCTTGGGACAGGCTGCTCAGGGAGATGATGGAGGCACTGTCCCTAGAGGTGTTCATAAAATCGGCAGACATGGTGTTGCAGGAGATGATTCACTGGTTAGGGGTTGTAGGATGGACAGCTGGACTTAATGATCTTGAAGGGCTTTTCTAACCTTGATGAGTCAATGATTCTATAAACAGAGACAGCGGGCACTCTGGAGGGGTTGGTTCCTTTCCATTACCTGTGAGGGGAGCTTTCACCCACTAGTAAACGCAGTCAGTTGTAACAGATTCACCTAGTCCCCAAGGGATCATTCAGCATGTGTATGTTTTACTCATCCTACGTGTGTATTTAGCAGATCCCACCAGAAGCACATGGGATAGATAACAAAAGCATGTAGGACTAACTGTAAATCCCACAGCTCGCTAGGGATTTGAAGTATTTTACCTTTGCTAATGCTGACAGCCCCTGCAAAGCAACCTACAACGTTTAGCCAGAGCCTGCATTTGTTTAACAAGTGATTGGAGCCACTTGTTATACGTGGATTTTTAAATGGTGCTTGATGGGTAACTTCTGGTGTGCTGCTCCTTATTTAGTGGAGGAGACTCCAGGGAGGTCTCATAGCAGCCTTCCAGTCCCTGAAGGGGGCTACAGGAAAGCTGGGGAGGGGCTGTTTCCAAGGGCTTGGAGTGGTAGGAGCAGGGGGAATGGCTTCAAGCAGGGAGAAGGGAGGTTTAGACTGGAAGTCAGGAGGAAGCTCTTCAGGAGGCGAGTGCTGAGACACTGGAATAGGTTGCCCAGGGAGGTTGTGGCTGCCCCCTTCCTGGAAGTGTTCAAAGCTGGGTTGGATGGGGCCTTGAGCACCCTGGTCTAGTGGGGGGTGCCTCTGCTCATGGCAGGGGGGTTGGAAGGGACCTTAAAGATCCCTTCTAGGAATCTATGAATATTTCAGCAACTGGGAGCAAGCAGCCTATAAAATGAAAAGTGCTGGAGAACAGGAAATATGACAAGAAGAAGAAAGGCAGAGGTTTTGGTTTACTCTTTCTAAAGCACCTGTCACTTTGATTATCTGCCCTGAAATACACATGATATAATAGCGATTAGGAGTATGACATTATCTCTCTTGGCATGCTGCCCTCATGTGACAGGTAATGGCAAACCACTGCCAACAGATAAGATCCTGGGATGCTTCACTAGAAAATCATTTCCAGAAGAGTAGTTCTTGCAAGAAGCAGTATCTACAGGATACCATAGGGAAGAGAAGGCTCTGGGGAGATCTTCAGAGTTGCCTGCCAGTACCTGAATGGAACTTACAGGAAGGCTGGAGAGTGACTTTTCCAAAGAGGATCTAGTGATAGGACAAGAGGGAGGGGTTTTAAATTGAAGGAGTTAGGTTTAGACTAGACCTTAGGAAAAAGTTCTTCAGTTCAAGGGTGAAGAGACTCCGGAATCAATTGCCTAGAGAGGCTACAGCTGCCCTCTCCCTGGAGCTGTTCAAGGCCAGGGTGGATGAGGCCTTGAGCAACCAGGTCTGTTTGAGAGGTGACAGAATTGAGGCTGGAAAAGACCTTGGAGATCATCCAGCCCAGTCTAAGACCTAACATCACCACAAGAGCCAGACCAGGGCATTAAGGGCCACAGTCAGTCTGCCCTTCAACACCTCCAGGGATGGGGACTCTATCACTGCCCTGGACAGTCCAGCCCAGTGTCTGATCATCCTTTCCATAAAGAAGAGCTTCCTAACATCCAATCTC
>VZRI01009123.1:254538-265350 GCA_013397515.1 Upupa epops | reverse complement strand
GATGATCTTTTGAGCTCCCTACCAATCCCTAATGATTCTATGATTCTAAACAATCCAACTCCCTTAGCCTCTCCCCATCAGACATGCTTTCCAATCCCTTCACCAGCTCTGTTGAAAAAGGTGATTCCTTGCCAACGACACAGGGACAAAACAGGCAGGGGAATCTCGTGATGTTGTTGCACTCATACTCCTGGCTTGTATCCTGACCCTCTCCTGCTTTCAGCTTTCAATTCCGTTCTTCTCTCTCCAGACACACATGATTTTCCACTCAGCCACAACCAGCACGGTTGTGGAGCTGTAGGTCCCGCTCTCTGGAGCATGGTGTGATCCTTTCCCACCTTGCTAACCTCTTGCTCTGGCACACAAGCACATCAGCAGCAGGAAAGGAAAGGAACCAAGAGTGTAAATGAACAAAGCACATTCTGTTTTCTTCTTTCTAATGCCATTCGTGTCTCTTGTACTGGAGCTTTGCTTGTTTGGCTGCCTGTTTATTTCTGCTGGGGAACATAGGGGGTGCCAGACTGTGGGACTAGAACTCTGTGGCCACCGGTAAGGGTTTCACAGCGTTTCACCAGATCCCTGTGGAAGTGCCTTGGCTGCAGAACAAGCACAGGCTGTTTGTTTTCCCTCCCTCTGCTTGCTTTCGTTGCCTCCAACTGGCTTTTCTCCAGTTCCTCCCTTTTCTGGGATGCCAGTTAATGCCAGTTAACACCAGTCATGTTGATGCTTCAGCTTTTAAGCCACAGTTGTGATACCAGATTGTTGCACCTGCTGAGATGTGGCTTTTCGCTATCAGCTGGCTACCAAGACACCGCAGAACATACCTTGCACCAACCATGTGCCAAGCAGCAGATGTCAGCACAGAAAATTCCACTTTTCCACTTATTTGGAACATTTCCTCCTAATCCAGTGTGTTTGGTATGGGGTGTGACACGGGGGGAGCAGGGGGAAGCTTAGGAAGCTGTCTGGCACCTCTGCAAGGCACACAGCTCAGCATGGCAAGGCCACAGTGCCCTCTGGGCAGCCCAAACTGGTCCTCCCAGTAACAAAGTCTTCATTCATTTTTTGCTTGGCCACTATGTTTTGTGCTTTGTATTGGCTGCTTTAGCAGCAGTGAAAGCCAGGTACCTTCTGAGGTTACCAAAGGGGGCATAAAGCAGTCATTGCTGTGCAGCAGCTGGCATAGACAACACGAAATAAAGTCAGAACTAAGGGGGGGACCTGGGTGGTTTGGGTTTTGTTTCCAAGAGAAGATCAGTCTGCAGGATTTCTGAGTAAACAAGGAGGTAAATGTTTAAAAATCACTGTAGGATCTGGCTTCCCAGGGGACAGTAGGTAGTGCTGAACTCCAGGTGTAAACACAGTTAAATCCCACTGTTTGTCTGCATTACCTTTCTTATCAAGTAAACAGGAAAATAAAGACTGAAATTTGGTTGTATTCATTTAACCCTCATCATTTATAATCTTTTTCATCCCAAGATTTGGGAACTCGATGAAAAACAGCCTTTTTATTGCTTGCTCCTGGGGCAATAAACTCCTTTTTCAGAGGGAGGTGTAGCTCCTGACAAGCTTTTACCTTCTCCCCAACACTCAGGTGTCAGCAGCACCTGATCCACATATGCCCACATATTTACCACATAAATCCACATCTTTAGCTGCAGGACTAGGCTTTGTTAAAGGTTTTTGAACAAATAGTGTTGCTATCACATTACGTCTCTTACTGACATCAAAATTAGTAATGAGTAACCTGATCTAGTGACGGTGTTCCTGCCTACCAGGAGAGTTGGAGATAGATGATCTTTAAGGTCCCTTCCAACCCTGGACAAGAGGAAAGGGCATGAAGTGGTGCCAGAGGAGGTTTAAAGTGGACATCAGGAAAAATTCCTTCACTGACAGAGAGTGGATAGGGGCTGGAACAGGCTGCCCAGGGAGCAGGGGGAGTCACCATCCCTCTAAGTCTTCACAAAATGAGTAGATGGCCCTGGCAGACAGGGTTTAGTGACCAGGGTGAGGTTTGGTTGTTGGTTGGACTGGAGGACTGGAGACTGGAGACTGGAGGTCTCTTCCAACCTTAATGATTTCTATGACCCCATAGCTGAGAATTTGGCTCAGCTCACAGCTGAAGCAGGTGTGGAGACACCTCACCTGCCCAGGCTGTCTTCATAAAAGTGTGCAAAACCAGTTTGGGGTGCAACTGGCATGTAATGGGATGAAGAATGACTGCAGAATACAAGGAGTGATG
Source organism: Upupa epops (assembly GCA_013397515.1). NCBI lineage: Eukaryota > Metazoa > Chordata > Aves > Bucerotiformes > Upupidae > Upupa > Upupa epops. The sequence goes on along the minus strand of VZRI01009123.1, from coordinate 263,108 downwards.
GAGGGACATGGTTTACTGGTGACCTAGTGATGCTGGACTTGATCCAATCAAAGAGAGTCTGTGAATTCTTCCAGTGCCAGCGATGCAGTGCTGCAAACTTGTGATAATTTCCCACAGCAATCCCTATTTCAGCAGAACATAAAAGCTAATAGTAGAATTAAGTAGTCAATTATTGCATACCTTTTACCTAAGGATGGGAGCTAACAGTACAATTAAGTAGTCAGTTTTTGCATATCCGATCATCTAAGGATGGGACAGAATTTCTGTGTGGAAACTCCTGTAACTCCACAAACTTAGTTAGAATATCTGACTAACCCCAGTGCAAAGACAGCGTGGGGTGGGGGAAATCCATCACCATTTCAGGCTGTTCAGGATGCCTTACTTCCCCCCAGGCATTCCCCTTCAAAAACATCCTCTCACTCTGTCAGAGGATGTTGCAGCCTGGAGAGCCACCCATTAATTCTCTGTGAGGCTGAAACTATCCCTCAGCTGAGAACTGGACTGAACTCTCTTTTTCTCTATGCTCCTCAGAAGCGAGGTGGCTGCATTGGGGTCAGCTCTCCCCAGGCAGCAGCTCTGGGTAGGAGAGTTGAACCCCAGAGCACTGATCAGTGCCACGTATCTGGGAGCACGGGTTTGCTCGCCACCAGTGTTTCTGCAGTCCTCTGGGACCATGACATGTACAGGTGTTTGAGAGGTGGGAACGAGTGTGTAGCTATGGAGTTAGGTGAGTTTACAGAGAGCAGAGCTGTGGGTTATGTGAGGGGTGGGCTGTTAGAAGGGGTTGGTTACACATCACACTACAACAGGACTCTTGTGGCAACTGAGCTTAATCTTAATAGAGTTTCTCTCCTTCACTAGCCTCCCCAAAACACCCAAATAATTTCTTTAAAGGTTGACATTCTGTTTTTACACATACAATCACGGAATGGTCTGGGTTGGAAGGGATCTTAAAGATCATCCAGTTCCAACCCCCCTGCCACGAGCACCACTAGACCAGGGTGCTCAAAGCCCCAGTCAATCTGGCCTTGAACACTTCCAGGGAAGGGGCAGCCACTACTTCCCTGGGCAACCTGTTCCAGTGCCTCAGCACCCTGACTGTAAGGAATTTCCTCCTAATATCTAATCTAATTCTCTGCTTTTCTAACTTAAAGCTATTTCCCCTCATCCTATCAACACCAACTCTTGTAAAAAGCCCTTCACCAGATTTCCTGTAGCCCCCCTGAGGTAGGTACTTGAAGGGCTCCCTGGAGCCTTCTCTTCTCTAGGCTGAACAGCCCCGATTCTTGTAGGCTCATACAACATGAGGAAACACCACCTCCCTGGATGCGGCAAGCAAATTATAACAGCCCTGAAAGCATCCCGTGACAGATGGACATTTCATAAGGAGAAAATGTTACACGTGAGAGCAGAGCTGGGATGACTCACTCAGCTCCACGCCAAAGGCACTGCCAAAGCTAAACTCCCCTCCAGTGGCATCCCTGGTGAAGCTGGCATAGAGGCAGCTGTCAGACAGGTCAGTTACAGAGTCTTAAGCAAACACTGATAGAGAGTGATCACGTCTACTCTACTTAGAGGGAAAAAGATGTCTAGGATTTCTCCTGACTGGAAATACTGCAAAAAGTACTGACTTTCCATCTCTGCCCTCCCCCTCATGCTATGTGCAGGCCCCAGTGTATGAAAACAAAACCAGCCAAGATAAAACAGCAGGTCATGAGAGAGAGAAAGCACAAAGAAGCAGCCTGCAGCAGTGTCAAATTATACAGCAGTGATTCCCGTGGGGGAGAGCTGGGCTTGCTGAGGCCAGCAGTTCTCTTGAGAGCCCTTGGAAGCTCCCACACCAGGAGCAGGACCAGGGTTAGGAAGGGTCAGGCAGACACTGTACACAGTTCACCTGCACTCACTATAGATTTCCCTGCCACTGCAGTTCAGCCTCTGCTCTCTGCTTCCACCAAAGTTAGTAGGGACGGAGTGACTCCTAGCAGCTCCCCAAATCAAGGCTTTGGCTGAGTTTCGCCACAAGTAACTGTCGTGGGAGAGAGGGTGACTTGATAAACAGCATGAGCAGCTATGGCACCAGTAATCCTGACTCACATGGCCACTAACTAAAAGGGGCTGCCAGTGTGTCTTCTCTTCCCCACTATTTCTCACCACAAGTGTGTGCTCGGTGCCCCAACTCCAGCTGACACAGCAAATGCTTCCAGTTCTCCCCTTCCATGCACCTTCTCAGTTCCATGTGCAGGAACACCGGAGAAGGGAGGGAAAGAAAGAGAGGGAGAGAGAGACCCTTTAAGCTAATGGGTGAGGAATGTGCATCGCGCTGTGTGTGGACGCCTGATGTCTCCAACTATTAGTTAACAGGCAAAAGCAAGACTTCCGACAGACGGCCCTCCCCTCGCCTGCAATAGGCTCCCAAGAATAGCAACAGCCTGTGTCACTGCAAAGGGCAAAGCCTTCTGAAATAGCAGCAAAGTTCTGCACGAACCACTTTGTGGTTTGCCTTTGGTTTCAGGCTGCTCCAGCAACTTGTTGCCATGAGGGAAGTACCCTGCACTCCGCTCGCAGGCTGGGGAAGAAGCACGGCCCTGTGAAGTGCTGCTGTCCCAAGGTGCAAAGAGGGTGACTATGGTACCTGGGCAAGGCACAGAGGGCCTCGGCCAGCAGAGCCAGACAACAACAAGAGCAGGGGAAGATGAAGAGAGCAGCCGGGACAATCCTCGCAACAGACGCCGCCACCACCTCTGCAAGCTCCCGGCTGCAGCAGGTAAAGCCGCAGGAACTGAGTGCCAGCTGTGGGAACTGGGTACTAGCTTGGGGAACTGGGTGCCAGCTGTTAGACAGCAGCAGCTTGTCCACATAGCTAATGCTCTAGACTGGGGGAGAACAGCCCCACAAATCCAAGGGACTCTCAAGTCACAGTCTTGATCTCTAAAAACGTCAGAGGGGGAAATGTGAGTAAGGAAGGGAAATGCCAGCTGGAATTGGGAATGAAGGTTTAGGTGATACTTTTCCAAAAAGGCCTCAGTCTTCCTCTTGGTGCAGGTGCTGTCTGTTGGGTAAAGACTTTTCCTTTCTAATCAGTCACCTGAAAAACTTAGTGCTGTCTATGATAACGGCAGTGCTCCAGTCCTTGCGTGCTCAGGCGCAGTTCAACCCCTTTCACTGGAGGGGAGAGGGTATGAGCGTTACACCCACTCATGCAGAGGGATGTGTGGGGCTGGGTGTACGGGTTCTCTCTTGTCATTCATTTCAGGAAGAAATAGGGTTTCTGTGCTGATGTCCTAAAAAATCAACTGTAGATTCTCTTCTGCAAAAGGTTTCTGGGAGCTGAAGCTAAATTCTGTAGCTCTTTACCTTCGCTGTCCTACCCAGACCGTTTGTCTAAGTCAGAGCATGGTTTTGCATCTCGAGTCTCTTTTGCTGACGATAAGATCAAGGCCCACAATCATGACTCTTGTAACCCACATGACAGCTGTTCTCAAACAGGAAAACACAGTTGTATATCAGAAATGACCGTGTCCCAAGCAAGTTTTGTTTAAAATGAATTGTTATCGGTCGTGGGTGAAAACCCTGACCAGGAACTCATGAGCACAGGTACCATGGGCACAAATGATTTGTTGCAGGTTAATAATGAGCAGTCCAGCAGCAGCTACTGACAGTTGGATGCAGAGGACAATCAAGAAGAGAAAGCCAGTGGAGACAGAATGAACAGTACCTAAGGGTATAGGGGATGCCATGCAGGTGATTCTAGGATGAAGTTATCAAAAGGAAGCACAGCAGTTACAATAAACAGAGTGAAGCAAGAGTTTTAGTTAGAAGACAACATGCAAATTACACGCTTGGCCTTACCCTTCAGAAATCAAAGCAACAACCTGAGGAATTCATCACTGCTTAGCTAGGAATGAAAAGAACTTGTTGATTCATACTGGAAAATAACAGAACCAAAGCCAAATCCTATTTAATGTAACAAAGGACCAGCCTGCCTGGTGACATAATGAAAATCTATGGTGGAGGTGGAGAAACCATCAGGGTGGATCTGCCCAGGACCCACATTCCTTGCCTTTCCATCAGCGACTGGGGGGTTTTGTTCATGAAATGAGTGTTGCTCACACAGTGCTGGTCAGGCTCACGCTGTACAGCATCACAGAGATGCAGATGTGTGGAAATGTGTGATCCATTAGCTGCATGCTGCCTCCTTTTTCAGTTCCATTTACCAATTATTTTGCCTTTCACAGTGGGGTAGAAGGAGTCACATTTGTCAGACGCGGCCCTGATGCTATTTTTGAGTAAACTTCATATTTTTTTGAGACTTTCCAGCTCTGCTTGCAATGTAACTTTATCCCAAAGCCACCTTTTGTCTCATCCACAGTTGGGTAACTGGGTTATATCCTATGCCAGACTTCCAGACAGATGGATGGTTAGGTCAGATGTAACCTAGCTAACAGGACAAACGCAGCTACTGGATCTAAAGAAACCTCAGGAATTAGAATGGATCAAGAGGGTAGGATACCTCTCTCTACACCAGGCAAGTGGATGTGACAGAGAAAGTGACTGTGACAGTGCAGCAAACATCATGATGGCATAAGAAGGGATAATAACAATTTATGAGAAGCAGACCCTGATTTCTTTATGCAGCAAATCTTAACACCTGCTATCAGGTACTGCTCACCTCAGATTAAAGAAAAGTCAATAGAGGGAAACATCAAGTTGGAAGAGATTATAAGGCCTCCTGTTTTGTGCACAGGTCACATGAAGTAGGGGAAGAGCAGTGTTTCCCAGCTCTCTTGCAGACCTTCCCTGGCATAGATCATTGATCTCTAATGCCCATAAAATGCGTTCATGTGTTTTGCCTTGGAAAGGACTGCTACTTTCCCAAAGCTGCTTTAAAGCAAGTCAAGAGGCACACCCTTACTCCCTGAGCACAGGCAGCCTCTGCAGCAGCACGCTGGGCTATACTACAACTTCTCTGGGTGTCCTTTTCAGGAGCCAGGCGCAAGCACTTCCAGCAAATGTTTTTAAAGATAAGTTTGTTTGCCAAGTAGTGCTGCTTTCGACCTGAGTAAAACCATTCTGTTTGCATGAGGAAACTAGAGAATAGACTTTCCAATCACTTGTTCTCGTAGCAGCCACAGGCTCGCTAGCCGTGGTGTGTGTTGCAAGGAGAATTTTCTCTGGAAGCCATCGTTAAAATCTTTTATTCCCTTGGGCTGCAGGCTGCCATGGATTTTGCAGGCATCTCCTCAAAATAAGAGGGATATGCATTGTAAGAGACTTCTTTTTTTTTTAGAAAAAGGAATGCCTAGGAACCGCCAGCAACAGCATGGAAAGTGTCACTTGAAAGGATTGTGAGTACAGCAACTGCTTTATCTGGAGATGTTAAAGCAAAACATATGCTGGAGTCAGAGGGAATTTTGTCTGGAGAAAGAACATGAAGGAAAACCAAGCAGAGCTTTCAGGGCTGGACTCAGCAGGCAGTTCTGAGCAGGCAGTGCTAGGTTCACCAGTTACAACAAAGCTTCATAGTGCTGTAGGAATGCATCTCAGCAGAACAGTGCCTGTGAGGAATGAGACACCGAGTTAACTGCTGAGTTTGCTGCTGCTAATGCAGAAGATAAAAGTGTCTCCCTCAGCATCACATCAGAATCTGCTCCTCTCAGAATCTGCTTCTCACTCAGAATCTGCTTTAGATGTAGCCCACTGCTATTTCTATGTGGCAGTGGGCAGGTGTCACTGGACACGTGAAGAACTATACAACAGAGCATGGGATGATAGTACGAGGGGTCATGGTTTTAAGCTGCAAAAGGGTAGATTTAGGCTGGACATCAGGAAAAAGTACTTTAATCTGAGGTTGCCTGGAACTGGTTGCCTAGAGAGTTGGTGGAGGCCCCATCCCTGGAGCCATTCAAGGTCAGGCTGGATGGGGCTCTGGGATGTCTGGTCTAGTGAGTGATGTTCATACTTGCTAGATGACCTCTGGAGGTCCCTTCTAATCCTGTGACTCTGTGACACCAGCTGATGCATTCAAAACAAACTGCAGAAATATTGGTCAAGCTGTTGTACTTGGACAAGCAAGAACTATATGGGCTGGAGTGCAACTTTCCAGGAGTCCAAGCTCCACACCCAGCCTGTACAGCCTCTTAGATTAAAATTAATCACCCTGGTTGCTCTGATCCTCAGATCAGACCGTGGACTGAGGAGAGCACAATATGGATTCTAAAGGACTTGCAGAACCACAGAATCATGGGGTTGGAAGGGACCTCCAAATGTTATTTAGTCCAACCCCCCTGCTATAAGCAGCACCATCACCCACCAGACCACAATGCCCAGAGCCCCATCCAGCCTGACCTTGAATGGCTCCAGGGATGGGGCTTCTAACACCTTTCTAGGCAACCTATTCCAGGGATCCACCATCCACCACCATCAAATTCAAGAACATTTTCCTGATGGTGGGCTCCATCAGGAAACTGGATTTGGCGCTGTCATGTTGAACTAGAAACTGGAGCCATACAGAACCCACAGTCACACAGTGAAAGAATTGAAAGCTATGCAGACCTGAAGTATCACTAGGAGGAGCTGCCCATGCTGCAGTCTCTCTCTGCTGAAGAGCCTTAAACCCAGATTTTGTCCCTCTGGTACTTAATATTTTTTCTCAGTTTCATTGAGGAAGGTAACAGCAGATTATTTATGGGAGATAAAGGTGAATATGAGTAATTAATGGGGAATGTCGCTGGTTAGATACGATTCAGATGGCTTGGCCTGTTAACCGTGAGTGAATGTGATGCCTGGGTTTCCTCTGCTAACTTTAGACATCTGCAAGTGGCACAGATTCCTTTTATAGGCAGCAGAGAGAAACAGGCATCTGACCTACTTCAGACATCTACAAGGACTCCTTTTGTTTTTTGGGGGGGATTTTGCAAGTGATTACAGAAGAAATGTCAGTGTGCTGCAGATCTCTGAGAGTTACGACTGTAACCCATCCCGTGTGTTTTAATACATGCAAACATGCATAGGTGCAAGAACTCAGGCCACTGTTAAAGGGAAGGTGGTGCTTTGGGAAGGAAGCAGTCAGAGAAGAAGCTGGCTGTCCTGTCTGGAGGATAACCATCAGAAAACGAAGAAGTACGTGGCTGTGACAACCCTTAGACAAGAAGAGGGGGAAGGAAATATTCCCCAGGAGTGGAGCGATTATGTGAAGTCCCTCTCTAGCGTGGTGCAACCACTGCAGGAGCACTGAGTGTGACTCATAGTTTATTGAAGAAGTTGATCATCTGGCTAGAGTTCAGAGAACAAGACTTAAGGGACTGGTAAACCTATAAAGCCTCACAGGCTGAATAGCTTATCAGGGAGAGGTCTGTGGGATGACTTGATGACACTGTAATTCTATGCTTGGTGAAAACAGCTAAGTGCAGGCAAATGGAGAATGACAACTGATGTCTGGAAGCTGAAGTTGCAGAAATTAAACCTAGAAATGACGTACAGATAATTTACAGTGAAAACAGTTAATGCTACTGGGACAGCAGTACAAAGCCACAGTCACTGGCTTTCAACCACTAGCAATCTTTAAATCAAAGCTGAATATTTTAAATGGCCTCGTTAAAATGTCCTTTAAATGTGTCTGGAGGTTTATGTTGTGCTGTTCATGAGCGTCAGACTGGATGATCCCAATAGTCTCTTCTGGCTTCATATCATAGAATCATGAGGGATGGGAAGGGACCTCAAAAGATCATCCAGTCCAATCCCCCTGCCACAGCAGGATCACCTAAACCAAGTCACACAGGAACACAGCCAGGCGGGTCTGGAACGTCTGCAGAGAAGGAGACTCCACAACCCCCCGGGGCAGCCTGTTCCAGTGCTCCTTTCATCTCGATCAAGGCAAATTCTTAAATTAAACCTACAATGACAAAGTACCGAGGTATCCAAGAGAGCACAAACATCAGCACTGAGCAACAGTTTGGGCAGAGCACTGTGTGATCATGTGCCAAGGGCTGATCAATTGATCAGGGCTGTGATGAAATTAGCTGATTAATTTAGTTAATGGGCTGGAAAAAAAACAAAATAAGGAGGGTTCAAAAATCAATTCTAAATCACAGGCAAAACAAGAAAAAATTAGGGAGAAATTCTGCTTGACAATGATAAAACGTGTATTCTGTGCATGCATTACAGAATGGAACGCAAGAGAACATATGTAGGGTCAGCAGGACTTGCTCTAAAAAGCTGTTCAGGGTGTACAGCAGGAGCTTGCCCTAACCCGTGCACCAATGTTTAAAGTCCAATGATTTCAGATATTACAGAATCACAGAATAATCCTGGTTGGAAAGGACCTCCTAAATCCCAGAGTCCAACCATCCCCACACCAACAAAAGCCTAAATACCTGAGAGACTGTCAAAAACAAACCAACCCCCTCCCTGCTGCCACTCCAGTAGGGCATGAAGCAGCATGGCTACATGGTTCTTCAGCACCTCCAAGGAGGGGGACTTCATCACCTCCCTGCGAAGGCCCTGCCAGTGCCCAGCCGCTGTTTCTGGTAAGAATTTTTTCCTTAGATCCAATCTAAACTTCCCCTGCCTCA